>ML309142.1:0-17508 GCA_005239505.1 Nicotiana paniculata | reverse complement strand
ATACAGGCTGGGTTGCCTCCCAACAAGCGCCTTATTTATAGTCGTGGCACGACTCTGCTACTCACCACTTTTCCTTCCACTTTGAGGATATGAATAGCATCCCCAATTTTGCATCAATTTTTCTGTCACGTTCATGAGGTGGTGGTGTAACAATGAAGGAACCAAACAGTAGGTATCGCATCTTGTACTTCTTGGCCCTTAGGTGAGGGATGTCATTTTGTCTCCTTGGCATCACAAATTTCAGAATATAAACACTTTGTTCCTCATCCATTGACTCCTCTATATGCTCGACTGGATCAATTCCCATGTCACCAACCAAACACAATATTGAAAAGTGTTTAGAATGAGGTCCAACACGCTCCAATTCAAAAACTGCATTATTTTTTACATCCTCTATTTTATACTCTTCATCAACCTTGACATCATTAATAATTTGGTCGAATATTTGGATTTCCTCTTTCCGCTCCATAAGCTGACCAGTATCCACAATTATTAATAGTAGGGCATCAGACACCTCAACTTTTTTATTCGATTGAGCCTGCAGGCCATGGATATCAGTTGCTCTGTCATATTTGAAAGACCATCACGAAGAAACTCATGAAAATTTATTATTGTAGCTTGTTCCTCTAGCCAAGATTGGCTCATTATATCAGCTTCTTCNCTTGCTCCTATCAAACTCATTAACATTATTAGAAACATTACAATAAAAGCTCTGAGAAGGATAACAAGAATTAGTACAACCATCCCAATGGCCACCTTGACAACCACACACATTACAAAAATTACACACATTACATTGAGATGGACAATATTGCCACATGTGTGGTCCTCCACAATATGGACAAGGATCGTCATAATAAGAATAACCACTATTCGACCAATAATCAGTCCAAGATGCCATGTCAAGAAAGATAATAAAATATTAAATTAAGATACAAATAAAAAATTAAAAATTAAAAAAAAATTAAAAACTTAAATAGACAAAAGTAAAAATTCAATCTAGTAGAATAGTTAATTTCTAGCTCCCCGGCAACGACGCCAAAAACTATTTGGTTCCAATACGCACACGCAAGTATACGTGGTCGACAAGTAATATAGGATTGTAAGTCCAGATATCGTACTCACAGAGACTTGTGATTGACTATCAACTAAATTAAACCCAAACAATGAATCTATTCAAGTGAACACTAAAGTATGAATATTTAACTAAAATTAATCTAGAATAGTAAACTATGAAATTTAATAAAATAATTGGCGAGATTTTAGATACGAATTCAATAAGAGCCGATATTCTAGAGCTATGGGTTAGCAAACAATCCTGTTGAGTTTTCCACTTAAATCGTCTAATTAATTTATCTAGTTTATTAATTGACGAGGTTAATATTGCTCATAGCCTTCTCCCGAAGTACAAATCGCCTATTCAAGCTAACCTAACGCCTATATTCCTATGAAATTAGCATTAACAAGAATGCATTAATAATTCCCGTATAATAAACAAGCAAGGCGATTAGGTATATTCCTATCCTAACCACAAATTCGCTCCCCTGAAGGGTTAAGATCTTGCTCTACCCAATCTTATATGCAATCTAGAATTCCCTCTCCCGAGTTCAATCCTAGATTCGTAGATAGTATTCAATTGGTGATCAAGCAATCAAATAATTAAGCGCAAGATTGAATAAATAAACCAATATGATAAAATAATAAGAACAATTCAAGCTTCAAACTACAACGTTCATGTAGCACCCAAAACTCTAGAACTAATGAACTATGAAATTAAAGGAAGAGAAGAGAAGAAAAACTAGGTAGAAGCCTCCTTCAAGCGTGGTGTGTGTTCCTTCTCTCCAAGAATGGCATCCCCCCTGGTCCAATCTTGTGTTTTTGGGTCTATTTATATTTTTGGGACAAACCCTAAACGTGTAGGAAACTTCTATTCCAACCAGGAAACACTTAAAAACCTTTAAAACTCGGAGATGACTGGACCAGGCACCCAGGCGTTAAGCCCCAAACGCCTCCTTACGCCTGGGCAGGCCTGGCGTTAGGGACCAAACGCCTGGCTAACGCCAGGGTCACCCTGGCCTTAAGGGCCAAACTCCCCCTTAACGCCTGGGCATGCCTAGCATTAGGGGCCAAACTCCCGGGTATGGCCCGGGTCACTCCTTTTCGACTCTTGAGCATTTTTTGACGTTTATGCACCCATTTAGCTCGGCTTCCATCTCCAATTCACCTACACATAAAATAGACTCCATTATGCACATATAACGTGTATTTTTATCACAAAAGCACATAATATGTAACTTAAAACTATGAATTCTAGCCACGCATCAACAATCATCAAGATATTTTGTCCAATAATATCTTTGATTGTGAACAAAATTTATTAATTATGAGAACCAACAATTTAATCTTCCGTGCATGAGATAAGACTCTATATACTAAATTGTCTACTATATAACTAAAAGGACATACATGTAACAAATGATCTATTTAAAATAGTACTTTATTGAATTGAATAAATTAAATATATAATTGTTCTATAAGGAATAAAACAAAATACTATGTCTAAACCGCATGGTTAATAGTATATCCCAACAATCTCCCACTTAGACTCATAACCATGCGTCTACTACTCTAACACCCATTCCTTATACATTCTTGTCAAAAAAATTCTGTGTCAAGCTCTTCGTAAACGGGTCTGCCAAATTGTCCTCTGACGCAATCTTCAACACTCTTGCATCACCTATTTGAGTTATGTCCCGAATTAAGTGATATTTACGCTCAATATGTTTACTCTTTTTATGGATTCTTAGTTCCTTCGAGTTTGCAACTGCACCACTATTGTCACAATAAAGTACAATCGGTGCTTGAACCGAAGGAACTACATTAATCTCTTTTAGAAAGTTCCTGAGCCAAACAACCTCTTTAGCTGCCTCAGATGCAGCCACATATTTGGCTTCCATGGTGGAATCAGCAACACATGATTGCTTGATATTCCTCCAACTTATGGCTCCACCTCCTAAGGTAAAAACATATCCTGAGGTAGATTTTCTAGAGTCTCTATCTGACTGGAAATCTGAATCAGTATAGCCAATGGGTGCAAGTTCACTTGAGTGATACACCAACATATAATCCCTAGTCCTTTTCAAGTACTTGATTATATGCTTAACAGCATTCCAGTGTTCTCATCCAGGGTTAGACTGAAATCTACTAACCATGCCAACTGTAAAGCATATATTAGGTCTAGTACATAGCATAGCATACATGAGACTCCCTACAGTAGAAGCATAAGGGACCGCCTTCATTTTTTCTATCTCATCAGTCGTTTTTGGGGACTGATCTTTCGACAGAGAGATTCCATGTCTAAAAGGGAGAAAGCCTTTCTGGAATCTTGCATGCTAAATCTGGTGAGAATAGTATCAATATAAAGTGCTTGGGACAAGCCTAATATCCTCTGCTTGGGATCTCGCGTAAGCTTGATCCCAAGGATATGTGATGCATGTCCCAAGTCCTTCATATCGAAACGTGAGGACAACCATTCCTTTACTGAATTCAACATGCTCACATTATTTCCTATGAGAAAAATATAATCTACATACAAAACCAAAAATGTAACTTAATCTCCATCCCACTTCATATAGACACAAGACTCATTTTCACATTGATTAAAACTGAAGGTTTTAATCGATGCGTCAAAATAAGTGTTCCATGCTCTAGAAGGTTGTTTCAATCCATAAATGGATTTCTTTAATTTACACAACATGTGCTCATTGCCACTTTTTGTAACGACCCGGCCGGTCGTTCCGTGAGATTAACCCTGTTTCCCCTATTTCTGCATTTGTTATATATTGCTAGCCTGTTTTTGTTGTGTTGGGTCAGTTGGTTTGGGTCCAGAGTGGTTATGGTGAGAATTGAGGCATTTAGTCTCCTAAAGTAGCCTAAAAGTTGAGAAAGTCAACTGAGAGTTGAATTATTGGTAAACGACCTCGGAATACAAAATTTTATGGCTCAGATAGCTTCATTATGTGATTTGTGACTTAGGAGTGTGTTCGGAATGAAGTTTTGATGTCAGGTGTAGAATTAGGCTTGAATTGGCAAAAGTTAATTTTTGGTGATTTCCGGTCGGCAGTGAAAAATAGGCTATCGGGGTCGGAATGAAATTCCGAAAGTTGGAGCAGGTTCATAATGTCATTTTGGATATGTATGCAAAATTTCAGGTCAATCGGAGCTGTTTTGGTTGGTTTCGGCGTAGTTGGCGAAATTTGGAAGTTTCAAAGTTCATAGGCTTGAATTTAATGTAATTTTGGTGTTTTCGTGTTGTTTTTGGTGTTTCGAAGGCTCGACTAATTTGGAATAATGCTATGGGGTGTGTTGGTATGTTTGGTTGGGGTCCCGAGGGGCTCGGGATTGATTTCGGATGGTTGGTGGGGTTTTGAACTTGGAAAACTTGCAGAAAATATCTGTTGGTGTGAGTTTCTTGTGTTGGCCGCACCTGCGGATGGGTAGCCACAGGTGCGAAAGAGGTTAGGCAGGGGAACTTCTGCAGGTGCCGACCTAGGACCGCAAGTGCGGGTCCGCAGGTGCGACTAAGTGTCTGCAGGTGCAGAAATGCTAGCAGAAACAGTTTAAAAAGGGCCTCCGTGAAAATTCTCTCATTTCACCATTTTTGCATGCGGGAGGAGCACTTTGAAGCCAATTTGAAGAAGGGAATTCGTGGTTCTTCAGTGAAGGTAAGTTCTCGGGTTATTAACATCGTTTCTATGCTATTTTGTTCGGATTAGGCTTATGAATTTGAGGATTTAAGTAGGAAAAGGTTGAGAAGAAGGGGAGGAGAATTGGAATTTTCTTTTGAGGTTTTGGGTAGGCAATTGTGATCCGATTGTGATGATTTTGGTATGAGTATAATCGTGGGAGGACGAAGTTTCTAGTGATGTAAAAATTATCGAATTTCGAGATGTAGGCCCGGCGCTCGGGTTTGGTCGAATTTTGAGATTCTTGTGTAATTTGATAGTTTTCGATTGGGTTGTGTTCCTTGGATATATATTAATGATATTAAACTGGTTTTGGCTAGATTCGGAGCAATCGGGAGCCAGTTCGAGGGGCAAGAGAATAGCGGACTAGTGTTGTGGCCCGGTAGAGGTAAGTAATGGTTATAAATCTTGTCCTGAGGGTATGGAACCCCGGACTACATATTTCTCACTGATTTTAGAATGGCGCACATGTCGGATGATGAGTATGTGGCGCATACTGATTTTTGGATTGGACTAGGTCCTCTCCGCGGCAACAAATGAGTTGCATATTTTACTCAAAACCTTATGTTAAATTATGTTCTAAAGATTGTTGAAATATTTTGGCTATAAGCCGTGTTTGGGGTCTCGTGCCGATCTTTTTAGACCCCTTGGGGGATTTTTACTGTTGTTTTCCCTCACTATTTATTGATGATTTCACTCAGCCACATTGTGCTTACTGTTTTCGAATTTCAACCTGATTTACACTACTTTGAGATTTAAAATGATGTTTTGGGTCGAGTACCCTGTTTTACTGATTCGCCTGAGGGGCCTTTTGAGTGGTTCTGCTGAGTGATGGTGAGGTGATGAGTGATGGTGATATGATGAGTGATATTAGCGCTTGGGCTGAAGGAGCCCCTCCGGAGTCTGTACACACCCCAGTGAGCGCATTGAATGCCGAGTGCCGAGTGCTGAGCGATTGGGAGGCATGAGTGACTGTGAGGTGCTGAGTGATTGTGAGGTGCTAAGTGACTGTGAGGCATGCCCGAGGGTTGATTATGATACATGTTTTTCCCAAGGGGCTACTTATGATTTTACTACTTTCGTTCTGAACTTATGAAATATGTTTTGCCCGAGGGGGCTCTATATGATTCATTTCATTTTCATACTAAATCTTTCGGTTTGAAGTTGTTAAAAATATGCTTTCTTCAAAGAACTTTTCTGAAGTTGGTTTTAAGGTATGATGATTTCGCATATCTATGTTTACACTATTGAAAAGTAAGGTTGTGTATATTGTGATTTGATGGCATTGATTTTATGTGTTTCCTTGCCGCTTAGACTTGATTTATTTTCATTACTACTGAGTTGGCGTAGTCACATTACTCCCTGCACCCCTGTGTGCAGATTCAGGTGCAGATACCGAGCATTAGCCAATTATTCCGCGCGGAGCCGGATTACGGGATATAGAGGTAGTTGTTCAGCGTCCGGAGCATCTATGTTTTACCTTCTTGTTGTATCTAGCTTTTATTCATAGGTTTTGTATTATAATAGTATATTTTGGCTTATTCTTCTAGATGCTCATGACATGTTGGCTCCGGGTTTTGGGATTGGTGGTACTGTATAATTGGCCTACTTTATTTAGTAATCTCTGTATGTTTTATGAAATGTTTGAAACTCGATTGGGATTTTTAAAAGAAATTTCAAACATGCAGTAGTTGGCTATCCTAATTCCACGATAGGCGCCATCACGGCCAGTTTAGGATTTGGGGTTGTGATAGTTTGGTATCAGAGCCTAGGTTACATAGGACTCAGCGGTCATGAGCAGGTTTAGTAGAGTCTTGCGGATCGTTACAGAGACATTTGTACTTATCTTCGAGAGGCTGCCAAACTTTTAGGAAACATTTCTATATTTCTTGAACTCTTTCGTGCTGATCTATTGATTCTTGGAATCTGAAATTACGTTGTTTCATTCTCTCACAGATGGTGAGGACACGCCATACCGATCAGAGTGACCAGTCATCGGCTAGACCAGCGAGAGGTCGAGGCCGTGGTAGAGGTAGGGGCTAGCCCGCGCAGCAGCCGGGGCAGTACCACTGGATCCCCCTATCGATCATGATCAGGTTCCCGCCAATAGTGTTCCAGCGGGACAGGCTCAGGCATCGACAGTGCCTATGGTTATTCCGGGTCTTCAAGAGACCCTGTCTCAGATATTGACAGCATGTACCAGTTTGGCTCAGGCAGTCTCCATGTCTTCTACTGCCACCATAGCTCAGGCCGGAGGAGGCAATCAGACTCCAGGTGCCCGGGCACCTGAGCAGGCTGTACAGGGTATTCAGGCACCGGGAGCATCCCCAGCTCAGCCAGTTACTCCAGTCCGGGATTATGTGGTCCCTCCTATGCTGGAGGACGATCAATGCAGGTTAGAGAGATTCAGTAGACTTCAGCCTCCGACTTTCAACGGTATAGAGGGCGAGGATGCCCAAGGGTTTCTAGATAGGTGCCAGAGGATACTGCGTACCGCGGGTATTTTAGAGACCAGTGGGGTCTCATTTGTTACATTTCAGTTTGCGGGTGCTGCCTTTACCTGGTGGGAGTCATTCGAGAGGGGCAGGCCGGTTGGTTCAGCTCCTCTCAACTGGTAGCAGTTCTCAACGATCTTTTTGGAGAAGTATGTTCCTCAGTACCATAGAGAGGAGCAGCGCAAACAGTTTCAGCAGCTGCGCCATGGAGAGTTATCAGTTACTCAGTGCGAGATGAAGTTCTCTGAGTTGGATAGGCATGCTTTTGAGATTGTCCCTACTGATAGGGAGAGGGTAAGGAGGTTTTTAGATGGTATTTCTTATCAGCTTCGGTTATTTATGACTTGGGAGAGAGTATTAGGTGCTTCATTCGAGCAGGTTGTTGACATAGCTCGAGATATTGAGTCTGTTCGCCGCCAGGAGCGGGAGGAGAGGGAGGCCAAGAGGCCTCATGGTTCGGGAGTTCCAGTGGTGCTCCCTTCAGAGGATAGTTTCAGCAGGGTAGGGGTCGTGCATTCAGGCCTCCTCAGTCAGGCCGCCCAGCATATAGTGGTGCATCTTCGGGGCAGGGTCCCTGTGGTTCTCAGTCAGGCCATACTTCATTCGGTTCCCTCCCAGCTCAGAGTGCATCTCGAGCACCCCAGTTCAGGGTTCTTTTATGCATGAGTCTTCCAGTGGTCGTACGGGTGCTAGGGGTTTCTATCAGTCCCCACCTCCAGCTCCAGGGAGTTGTTTTGAGTGCGGAGAGTTCGGGCACGGGTGGAGTCAGTGTCCCCGTCGTTCCGGTGGATCTTCTCAGCAGAAGGGCCAGCCCTCGACTTCATCTCCAGTCATTTCACCACCCACCCAGGCAGCCAGGGGTGGTAGTCAATCAGCGAGAGGCCGCCCTAGAGGGGAAGGTTGAGCAGGGGGAGGTCACGCTCGCATGTAATGCATTTCCAGCCAGGCCGGATGCTATGGCCTCAGATGCCGTGATCACAGGTATTGTCTTAGTCTGTTGCCGATATGCCTTGGCTTTAACCCTGGTTCTACATATTCCTATGTATCTTCATATTTTTCCCATTTTTTGGATGTGCCCCGTGAGTCTCTAGTAACCTCTGTTCATGTGTCGACTCCGATGGGCGATACTGTGGTTGTGGACCGTGTGTATTAGTCGTGCATGATATCTATTAGGGGTCTGGAGACCCGAGTGGACCTACTGTTACTCAGCATGGTCGATTTTGACATGATATTGGGCATGGATTGGTTATCTCCGTGTCATTCTGTTCTTGATTGTCACGCTAAGACCGTGACCTTAGCTATTCCAGGGTGTCCGAGGGTTGAGTGGAGAGGTTCTCCTGCGTTTTTTCCTAGGAGAGTGATTTCCTACCTGAGGGCTCAGCGCATGATTGAGAAAGAGTGTTTATCTTATTTGACCTTTGTGAGGGATGTTAGTGGTGAGACTCCCTCTATTGATTAAGTTTCTAAGGTTTGTGACTTCCTGGATGTGTTTCCTGCAGACCTGACAGGGATATTGATTTTTTTATTGACTTGGTGTCAGGCACCCAGCCTATTTCTATTCCACCTTATCATATGGCACCAGCGGAGCTAAAGAAATTTAATGAGCAGCTTCAGGAAATCCTAGATAAGGGGTTCATTTGGCCTAGTGTGTCACCTTGGGGTGCACCGGTGTTGTTCGTGAAGAAGAAGGATGGGTCCATGCGTATGTGTATTGATTATCGGCAGCTAAACAGGGTTACAGTGAAGAACCGGTATCCCTTGCCCCGCATTGATGATTTTTTTGACCAGCTTCAGAGAGCTGGAGTGTTTTCCAAGATTGAATTGAGATCTGGGTATCATCAGTTAAAGATTCGGGATTCTGACATTCCGAAGACTGCTTTCAGGACCAGATATGGTCATTATGAGTTCTTGGTTATGTCATTTGGGCTGACCAATGCCCCAGTAACGTTCATTCAATTGATGAACAGCGTGTTTCAGCCTTACCTTGATTTCTTCGTCATTATGTTCATTGATGACATCCTGGTTTATTCTTGTAGCCAGGAAGAGCATGCTCAGCATTTGAGAGTTATGTTACAGAGGTTAAGGGAGGAGAAGCTTTATGCAANGTTGATCCGAAGAAGATAGAGGCGGTGCAGAGTTGGCCCAAACCGTCCTCAGCTACAGAGATTAGGAGTTTCCTTGGTTTGGCGGGATATTACCGTCGCTTTGTGGAGGGATTATCTTTTATTGCTTCGCCTTTGACCAGATTGACCCAGAAGGGTGCTCCATTCAGATGGTCTGATGAGTGAGAGGAGATCTTTCAGAAGCTCAAGTCAGCATTGACTACAGCTCCAGTACTAGTTTTGCCTACGGGTTCGGGTTCTTACACAGTTTATTATTATGCTTCTAGAGTTGGCTTGGAAGCGGTATTGATGCAGGACGGTAGGGTGATTGCCTACGCGTCTAGGCAGTTGAAGGTGCACGAGAAGAATTATACAGTGCACGATCTTGAGTTAGCTTCCATTGTTCATGCCTTGAAGATTTGGCGGCATTATTTGTATGGAGTGCAGTATGAGATTTTCACTGATCATCATAGTTTACAGTATCTGTTGAGGCAGAAGGACTTGAATTTGCGTCATAGGAGATGGTTAGAGCTCCTCAAGGATTATTATCTCACTATCTTATATCATCCGAGGAAGGCCAATGTAGTGGCCGATGCCTTGAGTCGCAGGGCAGAGAGTTTGGGGAGTCTAGCCTACCTTCCAGTAGCAGAGCGGCCATTGGCCCTTGATGTTCAGGCCTTAGCAGGTCAGTTGGTGATATTGGATCTATCGGAGCCCCCTGCGGGTGTTGGCTTGTGTAGCCTCCAGGTCTTCTCTTTACGATCAGATTAGAGCACGCCAGTATGATGATCCACATTTGCTTGTTCTTCAGGACAGGGTCCGTCGCGGTGATGTTGGGGATGTGGTTATTGGTGATGATGGGGTCATGAGGATGTAGGGCCAGATTTGCGTGCCCAACATAGATGGTCTACGAGATTTGATTCTAGCAAAGGCTCATAGTTCGCAATATTCCATCCATTCGGGTGCCGCAAAGATGTATCAGGATTTGAGGCAGCATTATTGGTGGAGGAGGAGGAAAAAAGATATTGTGGAGTTTTTGGCTCGGTGTCTCAACTGTCAGCAGGTCAAGTATGAGCACCAGAGACCAGGTGGATTGCTTCAGAGATTTGATATTCTAGAGTGAAAGTGGGAGCGGATCACCATGGAATTCGTAGTTGACTCCCACGGACTTCGAGGAGGTTTGATGTTATATGGGTTATTGTGAATCGGTTGACCAAGTCCGCGCACTTCATTCCTGTTGGTACTACTTATTCTTCGGAGAGGTTAGATGAGATTTATATCAGGGAGATTGTCCGATTGCATGGGGTTTCAGTTTCTATCATTTCCGACAGAGGTACTCAGTTCACATCTCAGTTTTCGAGAGTTGTGCAGAGAGAGTTGGGTACTCAGGTCGAGTTGAGCACAGTATTTCACCCTCATACCGACGGGCAGTCGGAGCGTACCATTCAGATTTTGGAGGATATGTTGCGTGCTTATGTGATCGACTTTGGTGGTTCATGGGACCAGTTTCTGCCACTAGCGGAGTTTGCATATAATAACAGCTATCAGTCGAGTATCCAGATGGCTCCGTATGAGGCTTTATATGGTAGGAGGTGCAGGTCTCCGGTTGGTTGGTTTGAGCCGGGCGAGGCTAGGATATTGGGCACAGACTTAGTTCATGATGCATTGAGTAAGGCGAAGTTGATTCAGGAGCGGCTTCGCACGGCCAGTCTAAGCAGAAGAGTTATGCGGACCGGAAGGTCCGAGATGTGTCTTTCATGGTTGGGGATAAGGTGTTGCTGAAGGTATCACCCATGAAGGGTGTTATGAGATTCGGGAAGAGGGGTAAGTTGAGTCTCAGGTTCATTGGGCCATTTGAGGTGCTTCAGAGGGTTGGGGAGGTGGCTTATAGGCTTGTTATGCCTCCCAGTTTATCGAGTATTCATCCAGTATTACATGTTTCGATGCTCCGGAAGTATGTTGGTGACCCGTCCCATGTTTTGGACTTCAGCACGGTTCATCTCGAGGGTGATATGTCATATGAGATAGAGCCAGTGGCTATTTTGGGTCGACAGGTCAGGAAGTTGAGGTCTAAGGATATATTTTCAGTGGAGAGTGCAGCTGGTGGAGGATTCCACCTGGGAGGCTGAGCGGGAGATGCGGTACAAATATCCTCACTTATTCGAGACTCCAGGTATGTTTCTAGACCCGTTCGAGGACGAACATTTGTTTAAGAGAGGGAGGATGTAACGACTCGGCCGGTCGTTCCGTGAGATGTACCCCGTTTCCCCCATTTCTGCATTTTTTATATATTGTTAGCCTGTTTCTGTTGTGTTGGTTCAGTTGTTTTGGGTCCAGAGTGGTTATTGGGAGAATTGAGGCATTTAGTCTCCTAAAGTAGCCTAAAAGTTGAGAAAGTCAACTGAGAATTGACTTATTGGTAAACGACCTCGGAATGCGTATTTTATGGCTCGGATAGATTCATTAGGTGATTTGGGACTTAGGAGTGTGTTCGGAATGAAGTTTTGATGTCCGGTGTAGAATTAGGCTTGAATTGGCGAAAGTTAGTTTTTGGTGATTTTTGGTCGGCAGTGGAAGATAGGCTATCGGGGTCGGAATGAAATTCCGGAAGTTGGAGCAGTTTTGTAATGTCATTTTGGATATGTCTACAAAATTTCAGGTCAATTGGAGGTGTTTTGGTTGGTTTNGAAGGCTCGACTAAGTTGGAATAATGCTATGGGGTGTGTTGGTATGTTTGGTTGGGGCCCCGAGGGGCTCGGGATTGATTTCGGATGGTTGGCGAGGTTTTGAACTTGGAAAATTTGCAGAAAATAGCTGCTGGTGTGAGTTTCTGGTGTTGGCCGCACCTATGGATGGGTAGCAGCAGGTGCGATGGGCCATGCTCAGGTGCGAAAGAGGCTAGGCAGGGGAACTTCCGCAGGTGCACACCTAGGACCGCAAGTGCGGGTCCGCAGGTGCGACTAAGTGTCCGCAGGTGCGGAAATGCTGGCAGAAACAGTATAAAAAAGGCCTCCGTGAAAATTCTCTCATTTCACCATTTTTGCATGCGGGAGGAGCTCTTTCAAGGCAATTTGAAGAAGGGAATTTGTGGTTCTTCAGTGAAAGTAAGTTCTCGGGTTATTAACATCGTTTCTATGCTATTTTGTTCGGATTAGGCTTATGAATTTGAGGATTTAAGTAGGAAAAGGTTGGGAAGAAGGGGTGGAGAATTGGAATTTTCTTTTGAGGTTTTGGGTAGGCAATTGTGATCCGATTGTGATGATTTTGGTATGAGTAGAATCGTGGGAGGGCGAAGTTTCTAGTGATGTAAAAATTATCGAATTTCGAGACGTGGGCCCGGGGCTCGGGTTTGGTCAAATTTTGAGATTCGTGTATAATTTGATAGTTTTTGATTGGGTTGTGTTCCTTGGATATATATATATTAATGATATTAAACTGGTTTTGGCTAGATTCGGAGCAATCGGGAGTCAGTTCGAGGGGCAAGAGAATAGCGGACTAGTGTTGTGGCCCGGTAGAGGTAAGTAATGGTTATAAATCTTGTCCTGAGGGTATGGAACCCCGGACTACATATTTCTCACTGATTTTAGAATGGCGCACATGTCGGATGATGAGTATGTGGCGCATACTGATTTTTGGATTGGACTAGGTCCTCTCTGCGGCAACAAATAGGTTGCATATTTTACTCAAAACCTTATGTTAAATTATGTTCTAAAGATTGTTGAAATATTTGGGCTATAAGCCGTGTTTGGGGTCTCGTGTCGATCTTTTTAGACCCCTTGGGGGATTTTTACTGTTGTTTTCCCTCACTATTTTTTTATTATTTCACTCAGCCACATTGTGCTTATTGTTTTCGAAACTCAGCCTGATTTACACTACTTTGAGATTTAAAATGATGTTTTGGGTCGAGTACCCTGTTTTACTGATTCGCCCGAGGGGCCTTTTGAGTGGTTCTGTTGAGTGATGGTGAAGTGATGAGTGATAACAGCGCTTGGGATGAAGGAGCCCCTCCGGAGTCTGTATACACCCCTAGTGAGTGCACCGAGTGACGAGCGATTGGGAGGCATGACTGACTGTGAGGTGCTGAGTGATTGTGAGGTGCTGAGTGACTGTGAGGCATGTCCAAGGGGCTGATTATGATACATGTTTTTCTCGAGGGGCTACTTATGATTTTACTACTTTCATTCTGAACTTATGAAATATGTTTTTCCCGAGGGGCCTCTATACGATTCATTTCATTTTCATACTAAATCTTTCGGTTTGAAGTTGTTAAAAATATGCTTTCTTCAAAGGACTTTTCTGAAGTTGGTTTTAAGGCATGATGATTTCGTATATCTATGTTTACACTATTGAAAAGTAAGGTTGTGTATATTGTGATTTGATGGCATTGATTTTATGTGTTTCCTTGCCGCTTAGACTTGATTTATTTTCATTACTACTGAGTTGGCGTACTCACATTACTCCCTGCACCTCTGTGTGCAGATTCAGGTGCAGATACCAAGCATTATCCATTTATTCCGCACTGAGCCGGATTGCAGGATATAGAGGTAGTTGCTCAGGTACTGCAGAAAAAAAATAGCAAAATCCGATCCAATTTATCGTAATCGATTAGTTAACACGTTCACAGCATCTCTGTTTTCCCTTCTTGTTGTATCTAGCATTTATTCAGAGGTTTTGTATTATAATAGTATATTTTGTCTTATTCTTCTAGATGCTCATGACATGTTGGCTCCGGGTTTTGGGGTTGGTGGTACTGTATAATTGTCCTACTTTATTTAGTAATCTTTATATGTTTTATGAAATGCTTGAAACTCGATTGGGATTTTTAAAAGAAATTTCGAACATGCGGTAATTGGCTAGCCTAGTGCCACGATATGTGCCATCATGGCCGGATTAGGATTTGGGGTCGTGACACTTTTAATGAAACCAACTGGTTGTGCCATATAGATGCACTCATCAAGACTTCCATTTAGAAAAGTCGTCTTGACATCCATTTGCCAAATCTCATAATCGTAATGAGCAGCAATGGATAAGAGAATACTAATGGATTTAAGTGTCATGACCCAAAATTCATAGGTCGTAATGGCGCCGGACACCACTGTCAGGCAAGCAAAATCCTTAATTAGTTGAAATACATTCATGTTTTAATATTTTCGAAACCATTACCTTTTCTTGCATTTCATAATCAAATAAATAAATTTTCGTAAATTAAATACGACAGCAAATCAATTCAGTTTAATAAAATAAATCCCAACACATCTCCAGAACCCGGTGACACAAGTACATGAGCAACTTCTAAGAATTTTACAAATACTACAAAGCTTGTCTGAAATACAATTTGGACAAAGGATTTAAAATAAAAATAATACGGTAGGAGGGAGACTCTGTCAGCTGCGGAACGCCTCCGGATGATGTAGTCCGTCCAAGTATCCAAATCAACCACTGTGCTATGTAGGTACCTGTGCAACAAAATGCACAGCAAATGTAGTATGAGTACGAAAATAACGTGTACCCAGTAAGTATCCCGCCTAACCTCATAGAGGTAGTGACGAGAGGTCAAATTATACACTAGCTATAAGTCGGATAAATCTAATCAAGTGAGGTGCTAAGCATAAGTATCATAATCAATTAAATAATAATCAGAGATAAGAAATACCAATTTGTTCCACATTTTACACATAAATCCTCCTTCGTTTTTAACTGGCAACCCAAAATGTACTTAGGCCAATAAACATGTATAAATCACAGGAAAATATGCAGCATATATCATGCGCAACAAAATGCCGAGGGTCGAACGGCTCTGACCAACAATAATAAATTGTGCACTGCCGAGGGTCAAACGGCTCGAACCATATATGCATCTATTTTTCCCGCTCGCGAATCGATCATGCGACGCGGTCAACATAATAATAATAAGGCTAACCTCCTCTCGAATCATACATGCGACTCAGGTTCTCATAAGTACACATAATCACACAGTGGATCCAAATTTCATCAGGAAAGCAGTTTCTCAAAGAAGTGATAAAATTCTCTTTAGGTGAACATGAAGATAGTATTTAAGTCATTTCTGGAAATTCATTTGTCAAGTTTAATAAGGTTTTAAATGTTATTGATTCATCCGGAACACAATTATACAAGGAAGGATCCATTTTCTTCTCAAGTGATTAAGGAAAATAAGCTCTGACCTTCTTAAGTATTCAATTATTAACTCGATAATATCATTAGGCTAATCTCATAGATACAATCACAGGTACAACAAGTAAGGCATGCTAGTGGGTCCTAGACTACCCGGACATGGCATAACAGTAGCTACGCACGGACTCCCATCACCTCGTGCGTACGTAGCCCCCGCAAGTAATAGTTTATATTTATTTAGTTCACCTATGGGGACAATTCCCCCTCACAAAGTTATAAAGGAGACTTACCTCTCTCTGAAACTTCATAAATGGCTTCCAAGCCCTCCTAATGACGCCAATTGATGCACAACGCTCAAAACTGTCAAAATAATGGTAAACCAATAAGAATATACCCTAATATTCGCCAAAAATTCAGATTATATAAACTCTCATCTCCGCTAAAGGAATTGACCAAAATGCCCTCAGGCCCACATCTCAGAAACTGACGAAACTCACAAAATCCGACAACCCATTCCGATACGAGTTCAACCATGCAAAAATTATCGAATTCCGACATCGGATTGGCTTTCAAATCTTAAATTTTTGTTTTTGGAAGATTTGCTAAAAAAACAGATTTTTCTTCAATAAATTCATGGATTCATGATGTAGATGAGTATGGAATCATGAAATATAATCAATATAGGATAAGGAACACTTATCCCAATGTTTTCCCGTGAAAATCGCCCTAAAATCGCCCAAGAACCGTGCTCCCAAAATCCAAAACGAAATGAAGGAAATGAGCATTTTTGGTCCTTAAGTTTCTGCCAAGTCGTCACTAAAAGTCCATTTTCGTCACTAAAAGTCGTCACTACAAGTCCACTAGAAATAGCTTTACCAGCCCTTGTTCAATCGATCATAACTCTCAGTACAAATGTCCAAATGATGAATGGTTTAACTTTCTGAAAACTAGATTGTAAGGTATACAACTTTCTTGTTTGACAAAGTTTCATATTTCTTATAGATTTTAAGATATCAGCTTCCACAGTAAGCTCCTCGCATCAGAAATTTCTAGGAGAAATGCAAAAATAGCTTTACCAGCCTTTATTCAATCGATCATAACTTTATTCACAAATATCCAAATGGTAAATAGTTTATCTTTATGGAAACTAAAATGGAAGGTCTATAACTTTCTTTTTTTGAAAATTTTCAGATTCCTTATAGATTTCGATCTGTAAGCTTCCAAAGTCAGCTCTTCGATGCACCATCTGCTGCTTTCCCGCAGAAATTTCAGCAGTTATATAATCCGAAATCCACCCGAGGCCCTCGGGACCTCAACCAATTATACCAACATGTCCCAAAACATGATACGAACTCACTCGAGGCCTCAAATCACATCAAACAACATCGAAACGATGAATCGCTCTCCAATCCAAATCTTTAAGAACTTGAAATTCCAAACTTTCACATTCGGTGCCGAAACCTGTCAAATCACCTCCGATTGATCCCAAATTTTGTACACAAGTCATACTCAACATAACAGACCTGCTCCAACTTTCGGAATCGCATTCCGACCCTGATATCAAAATTTCTACTTCCGGTCGGATTCTTCAAAAACATTCAAATTTCTATCTTTAGCCAAATGACTTCAAAATGACCTCCGGACATCCGAATTCACTTCCGATCGCGCTCCCAAATCTAGAATAACCATACGAAGCTATTCCCAGACTCGAAATCTCAAACAGACATCAATATCTCTGAAATGCGCTTCAAGCCAAACTTAGGAAATTCCTTCAAAATGCTGACTTCCACAATATACGCTGAAACGCTCCTTAGGTTATCCGAAACCCGATCTGGACATGCCCCCAAGTCCGAAATCATCATACGAACCTGCTGGAACTTTCAGATGCTGATTCCGAGGTCGTTTACTCAAAATTCCAGTCTTAACTGATTCTTCCATCTTATGGCTTCTGAAATGAAGATTTTCCTTCCAGTATATTGATGCGAGACTAAATTGCATAGTTTAACATGTGATATACCTTACATTTTATGTGCA
>ML309141.1:1297-19155 GCA_005239505.1 Nicotiana paniculata | reverse complement strand
ATAAGACTTCAATTTCGTGATAGCATCCATTGTTTGAGCATTCTAATCATAGTTTTAACAATATTCTAATTTCGAATTCAATTAGCCTTTCTTTTTCATTTCTAATAGTAAATTTTTAATAACTTAACATAATTTTGCTAATTTTGTAAGTATTGTATATTTAATTTTACCAACTTTCTAATTTCAAATTTAATTAGCATTTTACTTTCTAATTTTAAGTATGTATATTTGATTTATTTTATTTTCTAAACTTAATGATTTATAAATTTCCTCACATTAACTCTAATTTATTTCTATTATTCAATATTTTAAGTTCTTCATTTTATCTATTAGACTTGAGTTACATGGATCTATTCATATTATGACTTTTCTTATCATAATATAAAAAACTTTTTCATCTCAAATTTAAATAAGTTTTACCGTTTTTTATATGATAAAAAATCTATAAAAAAAATTCTCTATTTATTCTTTATTTTTGATATTATAGTATTCAATACCTAATATTATTACATTGTCATGTGGGTTTTTATTAGCTTTTTTGAATTTAATATTTGTTTCTACCACACCCATTCTAATATAATATAGACAAACATTTAAAAAAATTCTCAAATTTAAATTAGATTTATTATTCTATTTTGTAAATTTGATTGTATTTTAAAATAATTATGTTATGTTTTCTAACTTAACTAACTGCATTCAATTTAAATATTAATCACAAAAAAATATTTCTTAATTGTTTGAATCCATTATATATGAACATTGTAGTAATATTTACGTATACATATTCATTTTCCCGATTATCAATATTAATATAACATTATTTTTCTTATTATTAAAATATTTTTTTACTTTTATCTAAGTTTTTTCTTACCTTATAAATAATTTATATACTTTATGTAAGATCTTATTTTGCCACTTTAATTTATTTAATTTTTAAGTTTAATAAATCTTTAATATCTTAAGTAAATTTTAATTTTATTTTAACTTACTCGAAAGTATATTAAGAGGTTATCTCAATCTACGTTTTTCTGTATTTTTTTTTTCTATTATAATTTTTAGTTAATTTTTACCTTCATATTTCTAGATAATATAGAAAAAAAATATATGGATGGATCAACATAGATATAAATATAGATTAGCTACAAATATACATATAAATTTAAATGTAGATATATAGATTAGATTTGTTTAAGATTTATTTAGATTGAATATAAGATTTATTAAACTACTTCCATTAATTATATTTCCATTTATAATTCAAATTTTTAATGTTGTCTTAAAATTACCAATTGGCTTATTTTTAGCTTGCCACTTGGCTTAACCACATGGTTCACTACTCTCATTTTAATATAATATAGATAATTTATAGTGCTAGTTTAGGCGAGACTTAAATTTTTTGGTCTCTATGGAAGAAAAACTTTGAATTTTTTTTATTTTAGTAGGACAAAAGTAATAGGTTATATTTTGGGGTGCAAATTAAAAGAAATTTTTAAAATGTGCTTTAAACTAAAAAGCATGCGATAACAACAACAACAACTCCAGTTTGGTCCCAACATGGAGGGTCTGGAGAGGGTAGTATTAGGCAGACCTTACCCCTACCTAATGCAGGTAGAGAGCATGTTTCCAATAGACCCTCGGCTCAGGAAGGGTAAGAAGAAGAAGAAGGAAGCAAGGAAGGAAGAAAAAAAAAAGATAAACAGTACCAATAATAGCAACACGGAATATAATAGTTGAGGCGAACAAAATCACATACCATAATAAAAATCAAACAATATTAAGGGAAATGCATGTTACTAAGCCTATCATCGAGCACTATAAACTACCTATTAACCCTTTACCTTAATCCTCGACCTTCACACCCTCATATTAAGTGTCATGTCCTCATTGAGTTGAAGCAGCGCCATGTCCTGCCTAATCACTTCTTCCCGGTACTTCTTAGGCCTACCTCGATCCCTTCTCAAACTTTCCATGACCAACCTCTCACACTTCCTTTTCATAAGATAAACTAATTAAAACTGAAAGTCGTAAATATCCTTTTCATATAATGGAGAAACATATGAAAAGAAAAAGTCCTTAAAATATATCCATTGGACATAGGAAAAAAATTATTTTACGAGAGGCCACTCATACGGATATATAACTAAACTTATTATATTACCATCTTACTTATTCCACTTTTTTCTTTTTTCTTTTTTACATTTTTAACGTCATCCTCTAGTAACAAATATCAGGCGAGTTTGATTTCAAAACAACTTACACTAAAAATGAACAAACACTAATCCTTTTTCAGAGAACGAGGTATAAATATAACGACGAAAACCCAATTTCTGCTTGAAGGAAAAAACCGTAGCCAAGCCAGCCCAAGCCTAAATAAAGACTGCAGATGAATATTTCTAAAAATTATAGGATTTTCTTTCCTATACACTTTGAAATCTTGTTATTAAAATTGTTCCAGTTTTAAAATTTATCCGACCTAAATACGTTTTAACTACAAAAAATATACATCCCTTTAAAATAGATTCCTTTCTGGTAGATTGTCTTATTTAGATGGGAGATTTGGGATAGCTTATATTTCAGATAGAAATTTAGACGCAATCATCGCACCATAATCAAGGCAACATATATGTAGAATCCTTCTATTACGTTGATTTCCTCTTATTTTCCATAAACAAGGCAACAAACTCAACCAAAAACAAGCTTCGGAAGAACACATTTGCAAACAATTAGTTGCATTCTAAAGTTTTCATTCGATTGCGTAATTGTTTTTTCTACAATTGATTGAATTTGGCGATATAATGTCAAAATTGGCGATAATCCTTCAGCTCAATGGCTGGTGGGATGGCTTTGGGAGATACATTAATTTTGATGTTGACGGAATTGTCGTCAATGAAAATTTAGTCAATTGAATACCGCTATTGCAGAGCATCTAATGATCGATACCTTTGTAAAAATCATCGATATCAAATACATTGTCAATGAACGTTGTCCTCCAATGAAAATTCGGAACGTTATGGGAGTTGGAGTGTATAAGGAGACGAAGAAAAAAAAACTTAGGAGTGTATCGCTATGTATAACAGTACTTGATTTTGATTTAGAATGCAGTATATGGAATGGGAGCACAATTGTAGGTTTTCTATGTTTTTCCAGTGGTGGTGTTTTTCCAATATCGACCATTCTACAATTTTACTACAAATTATGTACAACAATACTACATGACAAATGTAGTTCAACTGTTATGTCTCTAAAAACAATCGAAGTGTAACTGTTACACAGTACTTAAGATTTGAAAAAATAAATGTGATCACAGAACAAAGTATCTACAAGTATACTATCAAATACTGAACACCTGAATATATAGAGGTTTGAATTACTATATTTTTAATTGAGTGCATGTACTTCTGATTAGGCAGGACATGGAGCTGCTTCAGCTCACTAAGGATATGACACTTGATAGGAGGGTGTGGAGGTCGAGGATTAAGGTAAAGGGTTAGTAGATAATTTATAGTGCTCAATGATAGGTTTATTAGCATGCATCTCCCTTCATATTCTTTGATTTTTATTATGGTATGTGGTTTTGTTCACCTCAGGGATTGTATTCCGTGTTGCTATTATTGAATAATGTTTATATCTTTTTTTTCATCTTTCTTCCTTCCTTGCTTTCTTCTTCTTCTTCTTCTTCTTACCCTTCCCGAGCCGAGGGTCTATTGGAAACAACATCTCTACCTATATTAGGTAGAGGTAAGGTCTACGTACAGACTACCCTCCCAGACCCCACATGTTGGGATCAAATTGGGTTGTTGTTGTTGCATGTACTTCTTATTACCATAATACTAACGTGGTACAATTGTCAAGCAATTGTAACACATTTGGAGAAGTACCAGGTGACAAGCGCAAAACCGATGTATAAACTTAGGTTCGGTAGTCGAATATAGTAATTTATAATAACGTATCCACGGGAATTGGAGTTAAATAGTGTTTTCATAGATGTTAGTCTTATTTCTATTCAAGATGATCAACAATTTGGAGTTGAGTGAATTAAAACTAAAATTAACTAACAGTCTAACTATTGGCTAATGACAATTTCAACAAGTGTAAGCAAGAAGATATCAATAGGAGGAATTAAGGTTGATAGGATAGATGTAAGACAAATGTTTGGGATCTAACTCTAGTTAATTCATTTCTAATATTCAAGTGAGTCTCTCGAATTCACTTCATTATTAATTCAATTGTTTAGTAGAAACTCCTCTCTCGATTAAGTTTCAAACTCACAAGATGAACCAATTTTAAGCACGTGAATGTGTGCAGAATTCATAGTTGATTGGTCATTAGGAGAACCTCTCTCATTTATCCTCCTAACTAGGTTAAATCAACAATTCAACTAGCCTCTTTTGATTACTAAGAAGAATGAATGACTTCAACCAACAAAATGATGCAAAAATATCACAAGTTATGCGTCTCTCGATTACATGAACATGTGACTATAGATGCAATAATTAAAACACCCAAAATAATTCAATACATAAAAACTAGAGTTAATATCCACAAACAATCATCAAAACACCAAATCCATCAAACCTTAAATAGAACTACTCCATAGACATGGAGTAATTCATCACAATTAAGTTTAAGTCAAAGGAAAAAGAAAACATCCAAACCCTTGTCTTGAGTGAGGGTGAATGGTGAAATCATTGCTCTCTTGCTTCTCCCTCTTCTCCTTAGCTGTCTTAGGTCTAAATTATGTTAAAAGTCCTAACACCACATTTTTCATATATATATATACCAAGTAGGGTCGGGCCTAAACAAATATAACTTATCCTACGTGAAATAGGACACTTTTCCGTAGTTGGACGTGCGCGGCCGCGCACCTGGAAGTGTGCCTGCGCACTATTCGGCCCAATATGCGTGGTCGTGCAGTTTTTGCCCTGTTCTGCTGAGAATTTGAAAAAAATAAAATATGAAAGTTGTATCCCTTTAAATCAGCTTTCCGATAGTATATTGTGGAGTCCAAGCGAAGTTCCGAGCGAAAATTATTCGCATTTTACTAGACACTGCACAATATGCCTGCTCGATTCCTCGTTCGTTCTTAACTATCATCCGTTGATCCCTGAACACGATCCCGGCTTAATTCTTTGGGCTATTACTCAGACTTATAACTCCAAATCACTTTAATTCATTTCATAACATCTACATAGCTCGGAATCACTCCTACAAGACATAACACACAAAATTAGTGCAAATCACTAGCGATTAAACATCAGACTCAACTAAAGTGCAGTAAATTGGAATATAATAATCGACTAAAACATGATATTATAACCTACCATCACCAGGAACAATGAAGTTGATTGATATGCCAAAATCCGGCAACTGTGGAATATGAAAGTATCATAATAAAAGAACACACGCTAGAAGTAATTAAATTAGGCCAGGCTTACCAAGACAAGCATATAATTGTCAGTTCAATGAAGCACTATGCTGTCAAATAAGTTTCAGTTTAGGGTGAAAAGGTCTAGTGCAAGAAGGTCAGAACATTTTATTTATCAAAATCATATTATGTATAAGTTGTACATTTTATGTACACATTTTGTATATAAATTGTTTAGAACAATTTGTTGCGCATAAACAACCTCATATTCTGTAGCTACAATTTGCATAACATTTTTATAACTGTTTTTATTCTGTAGCTACTGTCTGGTATGTATTGGTGACAATTGTACGTGGTACTTCAAGTCCACCAGCATAAATGAATCAGGATTGTTCAAGGCTCGAAAATTCAACAACTTGCACACATGCTTTTTGATGGACAAACACATAAATACGACGCAAAGATATTTCCATGGTAGTTGGCAGCATGGTCATGCCAAAATTTGTGAAATCTAAGACAATATACACACCAAAGACATACAAACTGACATGTTATCGGAACATGGTGTGAACTTAACATACATGCGAGCAAAGGAAAAGGCTTGGGAATTTTTGAGAGGTCATCATGATGATTCCTATAGTTGGTTGCCGAGTTATTTATATATTTTGGAGAAGAATTATTCAGAGTCGGTAGTGAAATTGCAGAAGGCTGAAGATGACTGTTTCTTGTATGCATTTGTTGCTCTTAGTACATCCATCAAAGGTTGGAAGCATTGTAGGCCAGTTGTAGTAGTTGATGACACCTTCTTGAAGTCGGCATAGGGGAATCATGCTAACAGCTAGCACAATGGATGCATCAGGTATTGTAGATTAATTGTAAAAATATTGTAATAAAGTTGTTTTTGAGACTGTATTTTCGATATTTTCAAGTTTTATTACTAAAATTGAATTTATTTTTGCTGCATATGTGATAAGTAGCATATTACCACTAGCATATGTCGTTGTTGATTCAGAAAATGACACATCATGGAGGTGATTTTTTTAGCAATTCAAACATGCATATGGTGAAAAACCAAATATGTGTGTTGTTTCGGACCGGAATGAGAGTATCTTGAAGGAAATATCTACAGTTATGCCACATTATGCTTGCATGTGGCATAGTTGGACAAACGTAAGGTCAAAGTTCAAGAAAAGTTATCTAAAGTTAAGCGAATTGTACTTTGTCACGGCACGATCCTTGATGAATTAATGAAAGAATGTCTAAGATTGAAGAGATCAACACGCGTGTTAAAGCATACTTATATGATATTGGCTATCACAAATGGTCTTGGTTACATCCTACGGTGAATAGAACATGGACGACGACATCAAATATTGCAGAGTCCTTGAATACGGTAACCAAAGATGCAAGAGAGCTTACCATGGTTGAACTATTAGAGTACATTGGGACTTCTCTTGAACGTTGGACTAATGAAAAGTTATTGAATGTAAAGGGTACATTCACATACCTTGGGAAAAAACACAACAAAGAGTTGGAGGACAACATGATATTATTGCAGAAGATGAGAGTAAGTTATAGTCCATAACATCAGATAATTGATTTCATCAAAATAAACATATACTGATAATTGTAGATATGTTGTAGTATAGTTATAGATATGGTGGCACTGGAGCTATAGTTGGTGGCACTGGACTTGGTGGTGGCACTGGAGATATAGGTGGTGGAGATGCAACTGGAACTGTAGGTGGTGGAGCTATGGAGGAATATGAATAGGAGATAGTGACTGAATCTCCAAAGGAAGGAACTGGTAGCACCTCGAAAATATCTAAGTGATTAATTGGACCTGTGAAGTATGATTGGGTTTCAAAGAAGGTAACATCAGCAGACATAAGAAATCGCTGAAGGTCAGGAGAGTAACATCAATATCCCTTTTGCGTTCTCGGGTAACCCAGAAATATGCACTTAAGAGCACGAGGATCTAACTTATCTTTTCCTGGAGTAAGGTCATGAACAAAACACATACTCCCAAAGACATGGGGTGGAAGAGAGAACAAAGGTAAGTGGGGAAACAAGACAGATAATGGAACTTGATTCTGGATAGCTGAAGATGGCATACGATTAATAAAATAACAAGATGTAAGAACTGCATCTCCCAAAAACGCAGCGGAACATGAGATTGTATAAGTAGGGTACGAGCAGTTTCAATAAGATGTTTATTCTTTCTTTCAGCTACCCCATTTTGTTGGGATGTGTACGGACAAGATGTTTGATGAATAATCCCATGGGAGTTCATAAACTATTGAAATGGGGAAGACAAATACTCTAGGGCATTATCACTACGAAATGTGCGGATAGAAACCCCAAATTGATTTTTAATTTCAGCGTGGAAGGTCTGGAAAATAGAGAACAACTTAGATCGATTTTTCATCAAAAATATCCAAGTGCACCTGGAATAATCATCAATGAAACTGACAATGTAGCGGAATCCCAAGGTAGAACTGACACGACTAGGACTCCAAACATCTGAATAGACTAAAGAAAAAGGTGACTCTGCTCGATTATCAAGACGCCGCGGGAAATGGGAGCGGGTATGCTTACCGAGCTAACATGACACAAACTCTAGAGTGGACAAGTGAGATAAGCCAGGTACCATGTTCTAAAGTTTTAACAAACTGGGATGTCCCAACCGTTTGTGTAATAAATCTGGTGAATCAGTAACGGGACAAGTTATTGAAGGAAGACAAGATGCGAGCCCCTGTGATTTTGCAAGGATAAGGTAGTAAAGTCCATCTGATTCACGTCCAGTACCAATAATCCGCCATGTACTGCATTCCTGTATAAAAACAAGGTCATCAAGAAATAAAACAGCAGATTTAAGTGATTTGGTTACCCGACTAACGACAATGAGATTAAAAGAACTACCAGGAACATAAAGAGCTGAGTCTAAAGGTAAGGAAGGAAGTGGACTTGTTTGACCTATTGCTGTTGTCATGGCTTGAGACCCATTGGCCATTGTGATTGTTGGAAGAGATTGAGAATATGAAATACTAGTGAAAAGAGATTTGTTACCAGAAATATGATCATATCGGCTGAATCAATGACCCAAGATTCGGAAGTTGAAGATTGGGAGACACAAAGTCATGCTACTATATGTTGGAACAACGGAGGCTAATCTTGAAGATGTCTGTTTACGTGCTTTTGTACCGAAGGAACTCAATATGATTCGGTAAAGATTTTTTTTAAAAAAGTTACTGTTCACGCGTGAAAAATACAAAAAGTGGTCAGAATTTGATTTAAGTTGGATGGGTAGGCTCAGAATTATAAGGGAAACAAACTGTCCTGAAGAGGCGTCGCCAAAAAATGGCCGGGAAGTGCTCTACGCACCGGTGCGTGAGCTTCTGGTGGCGCGTGAGAGCGCGTGAGAAGGTTGTTGCCGGAGATTTTTACTGGGGTTTGGTCGCCGGACAATGGTGACTTTTGTGGTAGTGTTAGATTTTGTACAACACTAACAGAAACAAGACAGACGCAAAAAGCTTTGAAAAAGTTGCAGAAAAAGGTTTCAGGACTTCCCAGAATCGCTGGAATTTATTCACAACGATAAATCTCTCACGATTGCTATGATACCATGTGAGAATGCACGGGAGAAAAATATTATTATTAAAAAATTGACAATGATACAATGAGCATATATATATATATATATATATATATAAAATACATGTCCTACTCCTAATATATATGGGACTAGGGTTATTTACTACTATTTACTATCAAACTAACACCCTTGATCTTTAACCCCATGGCATACATACCAAATTCCTTCGTGTGCAAAATTAATCATATGAATGAACTTCACTGTCAATAGAGAACATACCTGACCCAAGACAAGAATAACTGTGGCATTGAATGTATCAATCGCATGGAGTAGCAACTGCAAAAGACGACCAAATGGTGACCACAACACTATAAATGCCACCCTCGCTGTTTTTTACACACAAAAATAAACATAATTGAGCTAAATACCTCATAACCAACTCCCTCTATCCATCCCATTGTATTTATTACCATTCCTGAAGCTCGAGATTCAGCATTGCCAGAAAATTGCCTCTCCAGAGTCTGAGCTAGCTCCTTGACGAGTACCTTGTAGTGATCTATATTGGCACTGTTAAATAGGGAAGCGGTGTCTGCTAGTTAGTAAATATGCTAAAAGCAAACTGCAAGTGCTAAAGCAAGTTTTCTTCATACAAACTTTAACTTGTACAAGAGGGACGAGGTCAAAATAACACTATGTCAAGGTACAAGGTTTCTACCTAGGAGTCACATGACCAAAGAAGTAGACCATAGGCATTTCAAGGGGAATTCCTTCAACTGGGTTAATAGGCAACTCAATTGGCGTAGCAGCAACACATCCTGGAATAGTTATCGATCCTTGACCTATGTCCAAATCTACAAAAGTAGGTTTCCATCCCTGTTTTGCTGCCCAACTAAGAAGCATCCTTGATAAAGTACTCTTGCCAGAATCTGTAGGTCGCACGACGACTACCCTCGGGCCCTGGCCAAATCAAGTATGTTAAAACTTGTCGATGAAACACATGTTATTCTGATAAACAATATGTCTAATGGTTAAATAACAGAAAGGAGCTACGAATTAGATTAGCGTAGAAATACTCAACGTATATCAATAACTAGAATAATGTACACTCCCCAAGAGCACCCTAAGAATCACCATTTCCTCTTTCTATCATCCCAAGTGAAATATCATCTTTTGTTTTCTGATAAGGATGAAGTATCATTTTACACAGAAGCAGGCTTCTATCGTTCACATATTACCACTTATTCTTGTAACCTCTCCAGTTTGGATTCCGTGCATTATCATGACAGAAACTAATGTATCTTAAGGAATCGCAACATTAAAAAAATCAGATCAACAAAAACTTACATGTTTTGCTAAAGGCCGACCTACATAACCTGAGAGTGGCCGAGCACTACTGCATTTCAATTGCCTCTATAGACTTACAATGGGAACTTCTTTTTAACCTAAATTCATTCTATCTCATGACCTAAATACATAAGTTTTCAGTATCAAAAGCAGCATAGTAGAAGATCAGAAACAAATAGTATGACAAATAATACATAAGTTTCTATACTATATGGTTTTTCCCCTTTTTATTACATATCTTCTATTTATCCGCTTGATTTTGTTCCTACGATGCCTCGTGGATGGTCAAGCAAGGAGATGTATTGTCAAAGGCTCACTTGATGTGAGCTTGAGACCTGAAGCTAGGTGCGACATAGGTTCTGCGCTTTGTGGCACTTAAGCGGCTCTTCAATATAGGCACCAAGGTGCTAAGCCATGCGTCTCATCTCATTGACCATGGTCTTTGTCTGGAGGAAAACCACACTAAACTATATTTATTTAACCTAATTGTATTTTTTTTTTCAATTTTGTTGTCTATCTAATTGTTGTTTGGGTTTTTTATTACAATCTTTTTTAACTACATATATTTTTTTATGTTTCTCTTTCTCATTAAGACTCATGCTTTGAGTTTAAAGCCTCAATTGATTTAAATTGGATTTCCTATAGCTTCCTCATTCTTTAACTTGATAATACCACCTTCATGCCATGCATTGAGTTATCTTTATCACCGGTGCCTAGGATTTCTCCTCCCTCCGCCTCACTCCTACAACTGTAAACATCTTCTCATGGTATAAAACCTAACAGTGATTTTGCATAAATCAAAGAAAGAAGTTGGTTTTCGAATGCCCCATAAGAAGAAGAGTAAATGATTAAGAAATAGAAATGAACCTTTTAAATTCTTTGACTTTTATCCTACGCTGAATAATAACCAAAAATGATACCTGAGAAGTGTCAGAATCACTAGGTGAAGCTTTGGCACGATTTCTTCGTCCATCAAGTACAACATGAACATTTATATAACTTATCATCGGCGTCTACGAAATGAAAACGCAATTAGTCGTTCGGTTTAGTGAAGTTCAATTCAACAAAACCATTTCAATACAAAAATGCAGAAACAATACAAAAAGTACAGAGGGCTAGGGAGAGAGGCCACACCTCATCTGCTGTATAATCAATTTCAGTGGGACCATCCATCTCAATTGTTGCTCCATACCAAGTAAAAACCTAGCTCATTTTAAGTTTACCTTTTTAACTTGATAATAACTAATATGGAAGTTAAAGAAACACAATTTGAACTTTACAACAGGGAAAAAAAAGCTATACTCAATGGTGTATTGGCTGATAGTATTATTAGAATTCTATAATGGAGCCATTCAAAACATTACTAAACCTTCCTATTCGTTGCTGGTTTGTTATTTATGACCACCGATTAAGCATACAATATCCTACCTTTCCTTTCCAACAAACTTCCCATGGCACACAAATGCTTCCAAGCTTGAGATACTGGGGGTGGAAGTGAATTTTCTCACGCACACTATTCCGACTACTTTGGGAGATCTTCATGAGCTGCGAGTAGGGGTGGAAAATCGGCAAATCGGTCGGATATGAGCGAGTCGAAAATGGATAATATAAAAACGGATAAAATATCCTACCTATCCATATTTAATATGGACAGAAAACGGATTAACCATTGGATAATATTATGGACCCATATCTTCTTGAATGTTATTATACTTTTTGGGAGAATTTCTAGTCTCCCAAATTTGAGAAACCCCTAATTTGAGTCTTTGCAAATGTAAAAGTTAAATTCATTTTTTAAGTGGATAAAATAGATCTTAACCATATTTGAACATTTTTAAAAAATTCATTATTCAATACTTTTTTTAGTGGAATATAGATGACTAATTATTCGTTTTATCCATTTTTCCACCACTAACTGCGAGGATTATCTTCTATTTGGAAATCAACTTGTTAATGAACCAAAATCTGGACAACAATCAAAATCTAGCATATCTAAAACGTTGACTCATGTTGGTGATTTTGGCATCTCTAAAATTTTAACCGTAGCAAGTCCATGGAACATATCGAGTCATTGTCATTCTTGGTTACATTGCACCTAATTCTAATAGTCATAAATATAACAAATCCTTATCTAGTTATCATGCCTTAAAGAAAACCAATTAAATGAAAATCATCCTCTCAAAAAGAGGCAGCAAAAATAGAATTCTTCAACATTTTATCGTTTTCACTACACATAATGCAGATGAGAAGTAGACTGTGTATGGAAGACACTAAGGCGCCCGATTAACCTATGTATCCACGACACATTAATTCACTCGATATGTTTCATAATCATCACTTAACAACATATGATACCTTACCTCACATCCTTAATTGTTCAACTCCTTGTCCACCAAAAAGAAGAGACACATTATCCCAACCATGCGAAAATAGATATAAAGACAAGGAAACAAGGTCATGTTGACTGGAATTAAACAAGCATACACATCAACAACATTCAATATTCCAAAGTCTAACTCAACTTTTTCTCCTTTCTTGATTTCTCAAGGGTCAAGACAATGACACACAAACCTAATCAAGTTCAATGGGGCAACGCAACTATACAAATCAATTATTTGGAAGCAACAAATTATCAAATTCAGAGATCCACTCTCTTTATTCCGGCCATAGAATTGCTCTCTAGTTGGTTATAAAGAGAGAGTTCCCAAAAAGAAGTAATCTCTTCTTGCTCAACTTTAGAAGCATTCAATGTCAATAACCAAACATAAAATAAAGGATCAATCAATCAAAATAAGAGACTACTATCATCAAAGATAAAAAAAAGAACTTCAATATTTATCCACTATCCAGGCACTCATCCACCTATTGAGGCATTCAATATTCATAAGACTGATATAAAGTTATTTTTGAGATATCAGTTTGTATGACACCAGAATAACTGACAGTAGAACATAATGTTTGATATATGAGGCTAATAAACATTATTACTTTATAAAGAAAGAGCTAAACGAGGGAAGAGCAATGAGAATATTCATGTTATTAGACAAAAGGATAGGTATTCCCCCGTCAATGTTTAACTAGGATTTATTCATGCCATGAAATGGTATCCACATAACACAATAAGAATAATGACCATAAATTAATATAACATCCGTCTAAATGTAATAGTTTAACTTAAGGAGTTAGATACATCCCAAAGACCACAAAATAACCCTACAATATGATCATAGAGTATTGTTTGGTCAGCTTTCAAAAATTTGAACTAATTCACTCCAAGAACAAGGTGAAATCCTAAGCATTACGAATGACAAACAACAAAAAACAACAGGATGAAAGCCTAAACCTAACATACATAAACATTATTGCTGCATATCAACTTCCCAAGGAAAACAAGCCATCGGTGCAAAGTCCACACCACCTCCATCGGCCTAATCTTATATTGTCTATACTCTTGAAACACTTGTTTTCTATGTCATACCACTCAAGACGACTTTCATACTGTACATTCATAAGAATTTTTCCATCTCTGTGATCCATAGGAATAATAACCCCCATGTTGAGATTAGACATGCCCAAATCAATTATGTACTCCTTAACCCACATATGATTCTTGGAATCTTTCAACATCCAAATATCTATGATTGATTGTAAGCATATAGATCAACCAAACACAACATTCTCTTCATTTCCATAAAAAACCAAGCTCTTTCGGGATGTAAACGACCTTCTGGTAGCACCACTGTACCAAACTCCTCTTCCCCAAATCGAACGAAACGATTGCATCAATCTTGAAGTCATTATTCATATCCCTATATCCAATCCAATAAAACATATCGTCAACCAAAACCCCTCAACTACAAAGATAATACAGGCATTTTGCACTAACAACCTTCCAAGAACGATCTTTCAAACAACAACCATCAGTCCACCTCATAACCTCACACCTAGTATCATTATCAATACCAGGAGCATTAACCAAAATATACTCATTCCTCTCCTTTATATACCCAAAAGCAATACCGTTACAAATAGGAGGAATACTAGTACTACAACAAGCTAATTTAACCAATTCTTGAGTACTTGGATTACATACAGAAAACCCTTCCGGGACAACAAAATAAATTAACTCCCCTTTAGAAAGCCAAAAATTGACCCAACGAGCGAAAGTCAAAGTAAAGTCAAAATTATGATTCCCATCAAAATCAACTGATGACATACATAGTCTAATAGTTATAGTGCGGGAGCTTTGAGTTGCGAAATTAAAACCGGCAACACTGTGGAGAAAAAGAATGTTGGGTTTTTGAGAAGAACGGGCTCTGTGAAGGGATTTGAAAACCGGGTCAGAAATTAGGGTTTTCCATTCTTTACAAACACACCTTAATTTACCCAATGACTTTGTGGGTAGCCTCGATAAAATGTCCATAATAACATCCTTTGACAGTAGTGTGAAGCTGATAATCATCTCAGATTCTAAGGTTTTCTTCTTCATTTTTTTTGTTGTGTTTGTTTTGGTAACTGTGATGGGTTTTAAACATAGTAATGTTTCTTTACAATATATTGCTTCGAAAAATCTCATGAATGTACTTTGGAAAATTGGTGGAAGGTCAAAAATAACCCTTTTGATCATTTTCAACAAATAAAATGGAAATTTTATCTCCTATATCAAAGGTATATAACTATTTATTATGAATCAAAATTATTTTAAAATATTATTATCTAAGGTATACACCTATTTATTATGAATCAAAATTATTTTAAAATAGTATTTTCTATAGATACCTTTTATATTTTATAACAAAATAAGTATTTATAGTATATACAACCATTGAGGCATAAAATAGCAGTGGCGGAGGCAGGATCTTCGTGAAGGGGGTTCAAAAAAAATTGTAGCTAGTAGAAATTGAGAGCCTATGACCTTATGAAGGTTTTGAACCCCCTTGACCATTAAACTACACTTCTGAGTTGTGTTAAGGGAGTTCAAAACTTAATATATAGAGGTAAAAAACAGATTTTGCCTTATATATGCAGTGTAACTTTTCGGCGAAGGGGATTCGGGTGAACCCCCTTGCGCCCCATAAATTCGCCCCTGCATGCGCGTACATCTGGACTGCCCTGAATTTAGGAGCTTTTTGCTGTTGTATTCATAAATACATGTCGCAGATACATGTGAATACATGCGCGTACAGTTGGACTGCCATGATTTTAGGTGCTTTTTATTGTTATATTCATGAATACAGCAGCGCGACTACATGTGAATACATGCGCGTACAGTTGGACTGCCCCGATTTTAGGAGCTTTTTGTTGTTGTATTCATGAATACATGGCACGAATACATGTGAATTTTCATGGGCGGCTTTCCAGTCGTGCCCCATGACCCCTTGGATGTGCCCCGTGGCGTCCTAGCAAGCCTCCCAACACCTAGCGCCACGGATGGCCCCGTGGTCTTGACCGCGCCAAGACGACAAGCGCGCATGTGCCTCTGTCGCCCCACCGATTTCCCTCCCTAGCGCCCAACCACAAGCAGCTGACAACATACATGTTTCTATCTCTGTAGAAAACTAAGTCCTTTTTCCCTGTATTACTAGAGTAGTTTTATTCCATGTACTTTCCTTATGTTTCTCTAGCATAGTTTTGTCTATTCCTGTAATGTTGGTTTATTTTTTTAAGCATTATTAGGGGGGATCAAGCAATCAAACAATTTCTAGCAAGCAATTCTCTGTACTGGTGTCTCTCCCCCTCGACACCGCGTTGCTTTCTTTGTAACAACTTTCATTAATGCAATCAAGCTTTTATTTAATTCTCATTACTGTTCTCTCAATTGCTGGCATTGGTTTTCCCGTACGGCACTAGCAATCTCGTCTAGCGTGCGGAGGGGACCTCACTTGGCAGACAACAACCACCCTGACATCGGTTGCTTAGCCTTACGTCGCCCTTCCAAAGAATCTCAGGAAGGCGCCGCGTAACAATTGGTATCATATCCTAGGCTCGACATCAGACGAGGGAACGCATTGGCATTACCACCATTTCTGACGATGGTGAATTATGGGGACCGCATTGCGGCCCTATAGGAGACGATCGGCGTACTACGTCCCATCGTGGATACGGTGACGGAACTGAAAACCAGCTTAGTGCAAAGGTTGGACGACTAGGACGCAGAACGGCCCAGGTCGAAGTTGACATTGAAAACATCAGTCGTGACTCTGAAGGAGACCGGCAAACGGCAGCTACTGAGGCAACCGTAATTTTTGATAAATTCGAGGGCCTCAAACAGGAGCGCGTCGAGGATTTAGACCATAGGGCACATGAGGCAGACAGGATGACTGCCATGCAGCAAACTATCGAAGACTTGACAGGCCAGCTCAATGTTGTCAATGCTGCTCTACAAGGCTTGCTTCGAGGCGGTGGAAATCAAATCGGGGGTGCTGCGAACCTCGCCTCCTTGGCACAAAAACTGAAGATTCCTGAGCCAAATCCATACACTGGGGCTAGGAATGCTAAAGAAGTGGAAAATTTCATCTTCGACATCGAATAGTACTTCGATGATGTGGGAGGCCTAGAAGAAGCCAAGAAGGTAGCAACTGCTGCCATGTATCTTCAGGGTGATGCTAAGCTCTGGTGGCGAGTAAAGTACGAAGCCATCAAGGCCGGTGAAGATTCTCTGGAGACATGGGAGGAACTGAAGGCAGCCATACGCCTACAGTTCTTCCCCGAAATCGTTGAGTACAATGCAAGGAGGAAACTATGGGAGCTCCGCCAGACCAAGTCAGTGCTGGACTACGTGCGAGAATTCTCTGCACTCATGCTGAACATCCGCGACATGGGGGACAAAGACAAGCTCTTCACATTCCTGGAAGGGTTGAAACCTTATGCCCGCATGGAGCTGCAAAGACGGTGGGTGGATACCCTACCCAAGGCAATCCAAGCAGCGAAATGCCTTGGGGACTATCAGATGGAAACTCGGAAGGATAGGTCGCAGCCGCCTATCCGAGCGGGTTACAAAGGGGTCCAATCCAACAATGGTGGCCCCAACAGAAGTGGGGGAGACCGAAGTGCAGGCAAACCTAAGGCTCCCTCCTCAGGCAGCAATAGTGTTGCATCAAACAACAATGACCGGGGAAGAAATCCCCCCTCAGGATGCCGTTATTGCGGCGGACCGCATTGGAATAATGAATGTCCACATGCACAGATGAACGCCCATCAAGCTTATGATGAGGGAACGGATGATGAAGCAGATGATGATGAACAGACCGAAGCAGTTGGTGCCTTCAATGCAATTGTTGGTTCTATTTCGGAGGCATTAGCGGGAACCAGTGCTGGTATCCGCAAGAAGAAGGACCCCCGCCCAATTGCCAAGAAGGGGAACAAAAAGACGAATAAAAGGACTCCTCCTAATCAAGATAGGACCTTGATGTTCGTTGAACTGAGGGTAAATGGCAAACCCATTCGGGCTATGATAGATACAGGTGCCACTCACAACTACTTGGCCTCAACTCAGGTGGGGCGTCTTGGGATAGTTGTGGGAAAGGGCCGGGGTCATGTCAAGGCTATCAACTC
>MDKI01080013.1:0-13674 GCA_005239505.1 Nicotiana paniculata | reverse complement strand
AGCGATATCCTCTGAACTATGTCGAACTCCAACGACAACAACCAGCAAAGGAATGGAACCCCACTTCCATCACCTTCAAGAACCCTACGTGGTTCAAGGGAACAATCCGCAGAAAGATCCAATAACAACAATGATAATAATGATCAAACGGTGGAACAAGATCGAGTAAAGCAAATGATTGCAGAGTATGTGAGCCAAGCTTTGCAAGAATTTGCGAGGGGATTACTGGCAACGTTACCTGCACCACCGACACCACCCCTCAATAATACCATCACTATGGAAAATCCTCAATCTGGGTTGGCGAACTCAGGAAGGGCAGATACTCCTAACGAATCTCTCGAAGCAAGATCAGGTATGACTAATAACTCTGAATTACAAAATTTACTGCTAACCATGCAGAAACAGATGAAGGAGCAGAACGATCGCATCGAACAAATTACTAGAGTACCGCCTATCATCAAAGGCATTGATGTTGATAGGTATTCTCAACAACCTTGGAAGCCAAGTGCGGCACCCTTGCCTATACCCAAGAAGTTTAAAATGTCTGACGTTCTCAAATATGATGGAACAAATGACCCACGTGATAATGTGGCTACCTTCACTACTGGAGTAAAAGGCAACGACTTAACAAAACAAGAGATTGAATCAGTTCTTGTCAAAAAATTTGGGGAAACACTTACCAAAGGAGCCCTAACCTGGTATTCTCTTCTCCTTGAAAATTCTATTGACTCTTTTGCTGAGCTTGCAAATTCATTTGGTGCACAAGAAGTTGAGTAAAGAATGGAAGACATATTAAAAATAAAACAAGGAGACACGGAACTACTCCGTGAGTTTGTAGATAGGTTTCAACGAGAAAGAATGCACTTTCCCAGGGTGCCTGATAATTGGGAAGCCATGGAATTTGCAAGCAACCTAAACGATAAAAGCTCAGAAGCCACGAGACGACTTTAGGAAAGTGTAAGAGAATTCCTCGCTACAACATGAAACAATGTATATAACAGGTATAGTACTAAACTCAGAATAGAGGAAGATATCATTGCTCGTTCAAGAGATGAAGATCATTCCAGATCTAGATGTCTTGAATCAGACAGAAGATCAGGTAAAAGCAGGTACGATCCTTACTTAGGACCCTCGGGACGTGATATTCGTCCCAGGTTCGAAAACACTAGGTCAGACTATAGACCACCAGGAAGAGACGTAGTCTCATCCTCATCTAGATCCAGAAAAGATCAAGATGAACGACCTAGAGGTAATACCCGAATTGGGGATCATACCTTTAATGTAAGTACTACTGAACTTGTCTCAATATTGAGGAACATGGGAGACAAGGTTAAGTGGCCCAAAGAGATGCGATCAAATCCAAATAGAAGGAACCCAGATCACTGGTGTGAATTCTATACCGATCATGGGCACAAGATTGCGGATTGCAAATTTTTACAAGGTAAAGTAAAATATTTATTGAAAAAGGGCTATTTAACATAATTGTTTAGTGATAAAGGTAAACAGGCATATATGAAGAACAGGCAGGAGCCCCCAAAGCCTCCTTCTCCAAAATGAACCGTCAACGTGATACATGGAGGTGAAGAAGTAAACAGAGTGGTCTGCAAAACGACCACAAAGTTCACAATTACACATGGAAAATGGGTTCGTAAAAATCTGGAAGCGGACGATATAACCTTCGATGATGCAGATATCGGCGGATTAATGCTGCCTCACAATGATGCTCTGGTAATATCTTTACTTATTCATGGCACTAACGTAAAAAGAGTGTTGATTGATCCAGGTAGTTCAGTCAATATCATTTTGCTAAGAGTCGTGGAATAAATGCTTTTGGGGAATCAAGTAATCCAAAAGGCACGAGCCATATCAGGGTTTGATAACTCTATGGTTATAACAAAAGGAGAAATTGAGCTTAGCACTTACGCTGAGGGGGTGATCAAAAGTACCAGGTTTCAATTCATCGATAATGACATGGCTTATAACGTAATCATGGGAAGACCATGGATCCACGACATGAAAAGAATACCTTCCACCTTGCATCAGGTAATTAAATTCCCATATGGATGGGGATTCACCAAATTAGAGGCGATCAACAAACCGCAAGAAATATAAACTCCGTGGTACACTACAACAAAAAAATAGAGGTGGAAGAATCACAAGATAAGGGAATCTCCCAAGCGGGTAACACCGCCCAAACATGCATGGAAGAAATTACTACCCAAATAGGTATGGAAGGTATTATTGCTGAAACAGGTACGAAATAAAATACTTACGAGAAGGTGAATCAAGTTACCACGGAAGGTGCATTAGACCACACGAATGCAGATTCCAGACTGGATGTCATTCGTGAACCGGAGGAAGACGAGTTTATCAAAACAACTACAGAAGAGCTTGAAGCTGTTCCATTGTCTGAACAAAATCCTTAACAGAAAGTGTATATAGGCATGAGGCTGGGCGCCAATCGAAGAGGTAAGTTAATTGATTATTTAAAGGTTAACGCAGACTGCTTTGCGTGGTCCCACTCAGATATGACAGGCATACCACTAAAAGTGATGACTCATAAACTAAATGAAGAATTCATCATTTCTACCTGTTAAGAAGAAGAAAAGAAAGCAAGGATCATTCAAAAACCAAGTGATTGACGAAGAGGTACAGAAACTCTTGAAGATTGGTTCGATACGAGAGGTAATGTACCCTAACTGGCTAGCTAACACCGTGGTTGTACCTAAAAATAATGGCAAATGGAGATTATGCGTAGATCATACTGACTTAAATAAAGCATGCCCCAAATATTCATTCCCATGACCACATATAGATCAAATGATTGATTCCGCTGCAGGTCATGAATTATTAAGCTTTTTAGATGCATATTCTGGTTATAATCAGATTAAAATGGATCCCTCAGATGAGGAAAAAACTTCCTTCATTACAAACAAGGGGACTTACTGTTATAAAGTTATGCCTTTTGGCTTGAAAAAAGCTGGAGCCACCTATTAAAGGTCAGTGACTAAAATGTTCCAAAATCATATTGGAAAGACGATGGAAGTTTATATTGATGATATGTTGGTAAAATCAACACAAGCGGAAGACCATTTCCAGCATCTCTCTACTACTTTTGATATTTTGCGCAGGTATAATATGAAGCTAAATCCAAAAAATGCGCTTTTGGAGTGCAATCAGGTAAATTTTTGGGTTTCCTTGTATCGAACAGAGGAATAGAGGTAAACCCCGCTCAAATTAAAGCTATGAAGAAATACCTGATATTTTAACAAATAAAAAAGAAGTTCAAAGACTAACAGGGAGAATAGCAGCTTTGGGAAGATTTATTTTTAAGTCTTCTGAAAAAAGTTTTAAATTCTTCTCAGTTCTCGAAAAGCAGAATCAGTTCGAATAGACTGAAGAATGTCAACAAGCCCTCAAGAATCTGAAGATTTATCTATCGAAACCACCGCTGCTTTCAAAGCCAAAAGAAGGGAAAAGATTGTACATCTACCTGGCTGTTTCAGAAATTGATGTAAGCACAGTACTAGTAAGAGAAGAAAAAGGTAAGCAGTCACCTATCTACTATGTAAATAAAACTTTGCTAGATGCTGAAACTAGATATCCACATCTGGAAAAATTAGCCTTAGCATTAATAATGGCATCTAGAAAATTACGATCATATTTTCAATGTCACCCAATCACCGTTGTGACTTCATATCCTTTAAGAAATATTCTGCATAAACAAGAATTGTCAGGAAGATTAGCCAAGTGGGCCATAGAATTAAGTGCGCATGAAATAATCTATCAGGCTAGGACTGCAATTAAGTCTCAAAAACTAGCTGATTTTGTTGATGACTTTAGTAATAGCATTATCCCTGAAGTAGAAAAAGAGTTACAACTTCTTAATGGTGCTAATCCGGGCCTATGGACCCTATTCACCGATGGCTCCTCAAATATAAAAGGTGTCGGCTTAGGCATAGTCTTAATATCACCCACAGGCAAAAAAACACGGCAAGCTATCAAGTGTTATCCTATAACTAACAATGAAGTGGAGTACGAAGATGTTATTACAGGGCTTGAACTCACACGGGAACTCTCAATTGAGCAAATCGTTATCAACAACGACTCCCAACTGGTAGTAAATCAGACGCAGGGGACTTACATCGCTCGAGATATCTTGAAAAAGAACGAGAGATCGTGAGACAATTCAAAACATGGAAGGTAATACAAATACCTAGAGAGGAAAATGCAGAAGCAGATTCATTAGCTAACCTCGCAGCAGTCACAGAAGTAAAAAACAAAGACAATGCAATTGTCGTCCAATTATTCCACTCAACGATCGACCAGGACAAGAATGAGGTAACTTTCAACAACTTAACCTGGGACTGGAGAAACAAAATTCTTAATTTTTTGCAGAATGGCACCATACCTGAAGATAGGAAAGCAGCTCAAGCACTTCGCCGCAAAGCTGCACGGTACTGCCTTATTCGCAACTCGCTTTATCGCAAGATGTTCGGAGGACCCCTAGCTAAATGCCTCGGACCTAACCAAACGGAATTTGTGTTGAAAGAAGTCCATGAAGGACACTGTGGAAATAACTCATGGGCGAGATCCTTATTGAAAACCCTAATCAGAGCTGGATACTATTGGCCTAAGATGGAAAAAGAAGCCGAGAACTTTGTATCCAAATGCGACAGGTACCAAAGGTTTGCCAATAACATGCATCAACCAACGGTATAATTGCATCCAATAGTATCCCCTTGGTCTTTCATGAAATGGGGTATGGACATAGTGGGACCTCTTCCCACAACTAAAGGACATGTACTATTTTTGCTCATGCTAACTGACTATTTTACAAAATGGGTAGAGGCAAAAGCGTTCAAACAAGTGCGAGAAAAGGAATTTAAAAGATTCTTATAGTGAAACATAATATACCACTTTGGGATACCAAAGGAGATCGTGTGCGATAATGGCCCACAATTCATAGGCTTGCAAATCATAGAATTCTTCGAAAGCTGGCAAATCAAACGGATCACTTCAACGCCATACCACCTCGTGGCTAATGGTCAAGTTGAGTCAACGAATAAGTTCATCATGAACAATCTAAAGAAGCGGCTGTATAAAGTCAAAGGAAACTAGCCTGATGAGTTACCAACGGTACTATGGGCATACAGAACAACTTCAAAAATAGCCACGGGAGAAACCCCGTTAGCACTTATCTATGGCTCAGAAGCCTTAATACCTGTGGAGATTGGCGAACCAAGCATATGGTTTGCAATAGCCATGGAGGAAGAAAACGACGACGAATTGAGGACCAATCTGGACCTGCTCGAACCACGGAGAGAAGCAGCACTGATACAGATGGCAGCTCAAAAACAATTCATAGAGCATTATTACAACTGTAAAGCTTATCTCAGGTACTTCAATATTGGGGACTTCGTCCTCAAAAAAGTCTTTCTATCAACGAAAGAAGCAAGCGCAGGAAAGCTAAATCCAAATTGGGAAGGACCCTACAAAATCCGAGGCTTAGCTGGGAAGGGCGCCTATGAGTTGGAAGTTATGGACGGAAGAGTTCTACCAACAAGCTGGAACGCCATCCACCTAAAGAAGTATTACTTCTAAGGAAAGAAGTACCCCCGGTTAGGTATCACACATTCGATTTTATTTTGAACATTTACAAATTTTACTAACTTTTTTAGATGATAGGCATAAAGCTAACCCATCACCAGATGATGATATTAGACCTGCAAAGATGCGAGGAAATAACACAATTCCCGGTCTAGGGTTACACTTTCTGATGGACGTTTTAAAGGGTTAAGCAGTCATCATCTAAAACACTATATACCTTCGAGTCCGGAATGTTTTTCCTTTTCAGGTGCTCAAGATCTCATTCTTCAAATCTCAAACACTCGGGGGACTATACAGTATGGAAGGCTAAGACGAAGCAAAGAAGACTATCAGAAAGTCAAAAGCTCAAGCCTGAAGACCCATCCACCCAACAAGACAAGTGAAACGAGCAGAATCGAAAGATATCAAAAGAGTCATCTAAATACAAAGCCTAATGCAAAAAACCTTCGAACATGTTTAGGCTGAAAGGCAAAATATTAGCCACGAGGAAGAAATGTACATTTTTATATTTATTCAAAAACTGTTGTAACAAAAACAGTTAGGGGTAAAAGATCAAAATTCATTTATTTGTTCAGAAAACTGTTGTCAAATAAAACAGTTACGGATGAAAAAGAATTTTCCTCGTACTTATTATAAAAATGTTATCAATAAAAACAGTTGCGGGTAGAAACCCCAATCTTTATAAAAACTGTTACTAGTGAAAAACAGTTGTTCCCTTGTATTAATATAAAAAAACTATTACCTATGAAAAATAGTTACAAAATACAAGTGTATATCAAATCTGTTAAACAAAAACAGTTCCAACATGAGTTTTAGAATATAATCAAACACATGTAAAATTTCGTGGAAGTTCAAACAAAAAAACTTTCCTTGGAAACATTCTTAAACATATGTAAAATTCCTATCACTCTATTGCATTATCATGAAGCTGAGACGTCTTCTTCATGTCAATCATAAAGGGACTTCATAAATGAATCCTACTACAAAAAGGCTCACAAACACCGTACCTACTATGAAAAGGTACGAGTGATTACAACATCCTCATGCAAAAATTCAGAGGTGAAAACAAAAACCTCGAAAATTAAACATGCAAAAGACTTAAGAGTAAAACAGAAACTCGAAGCAAAAAGTCTTAATTTGCATATATTCGAAAAAACGGCTAAGTAAGAACTAAGTACAAACTAGTACTTAGCCGCATATAATTTATACATCAAAATGCACCTAAGTTATTAGTTGGGGACTTTTGAAAGATCCAAGTTTACCCACGATGGAGTTGGGGGTAACCACCAATCAAATAAAAAAAAGGGGGTGAATCAACACTTTAATCTTCTCGAGAAGGAGGATTGACTTCTTCATCAGCAGGAGGAACGTGAGCAACTAGGAATGAAGAGGCACGAGCAACAGGAGTCTCACCATCAGGTGAAGAGAGGTTATGACCTTGTGGAGCCTTCTCCATGGCTTCCTTAGTTTTAGCTATTTAAGCACTAAGGCTGAAACCCTCTTGACTCATTTCCATCAATGTGTCAAGGAGAGAATTCATATACGCCCAGCTCACATCAACAACAGCCGCCTCTTCAAGATCTTCATAATCCCTTGCCCATACTTGAAGCTCAGCTCTCAATCCATCCTTCTCCGCTTCAGCAGCTTCATGGGCGGCCCTTAACGGTACAATCGACTCCTCCAGAGTTTGAACTTTATATAAAGCATTACGAAGATCCTATTGAGTACGGTTGAGTGATTGCACGAGCTCGCCCGAGTATTCCTCCTTCTGCCCCTGCAAGTTTTTCAAGTCTCTAATCTCCTCTGAGGTGCGGGATAGCTGCTCACCAAATGAGGACTCCAGAATACTCTTGTCTTTATCAGCCTGACTGGAAGAAGCCTTCTCTACTGCCAGTTCTGCCACCATGAGCCTCATATGTCGCTTCAAGGTACTCCTTTCCTCTTCTAAGGCATCCATGTCAATCCTTAGGCTATCATATTGTGCTTTCCAATTATCAGCATCGGCCTGCAACTCTTTTGTCTCCTGATCCATATTTGAGATCCTCTTCATGAGGTCCATGCCCATAAGATTAATCTACAAGAAATAAACCAATTAGATATGATAATTTCATATACAAAAATGAAAGAGGATAACCTGCATCATACCTTCCAAGAGGTATGCACAACTTCATTGGCCCATGTAAGAGCACTATGGCTGGCTAACTTGATTTTCTCAGTGGGACCTATCAAAGGCTTGAGCCACACTTCGGGCTCACCCGTTTTCTTGAAAAGATTCCCCTCAGCTGGAACATATATTATCACCTGCCGCATCTCTCTGCTGGAAGACCCTACTTCCTTAGCGGAAGGCATGGAAGCAGGCAGAGATGAAGCAACAACATGCACAGAGGGTTGAGGAACTGGAGAAGCCATGGTCAAAGCAGGAGGCACGGGGGATTGAAGAGTTGAGGAAGCCACGAGCAAAGCAACAACAGAAGCCATAATAGCCAAAGGAGCAGATGAGACAACTTCTCTTAAAGAAGCAGGAAAAAAGCAGCCAAAGGGACATCATCAGGAGCAAGGTCAAAACCTTCATGGAACAAGTAATCTACAGACTCATGAATGGGGGAATGTGAAACATCTTCAGAGGTAGAGGGATCAACCACAGACACGGAAGACAAAGTCATGGGTGTAGATTCATCGTCCGAAACCACTCGCCTTCTCCGTGGCCTGCGCACCAAAGCACCCTCTTCTTCTTCTTCTTCTTCTATGGAAGGGGACTCACCAATCTTCCTCTTCGAGGAAGACGAACCAACAATAATCTCTTGGGCCTGGGCCAAAGACATCTTCGGGATAGATTAAGCAGACACCCCACGAGCAGAGAACCCTATCAAAAGGGAAAGGTTTAAGTGACAGAGAAAGAAAAGGCTCGAGTAAGGAAAGAAGCAAGAACAAAAGCTTCACTTACCTTGGGTCTTTATATTCCAACCGTACTTCCCAGTGAAGTACTTCCAAGATCTCTCTTCTAAAGGAGTAACGGACAACAATTTTTCTACCCAATCACGGATACCAGAGACATTCTCAACAGTACCCATGATTGCTGAGAGAAGAAGAAACAAATACGGTGTTAGTAAAACATCTCAAGTTAGAACGAGGAAAAGTAAATAGATGTGAGCTAAAGCGTAAGCACGTGCACGATTCCACTTCTCAGGGAAGGGAAGATTTTCTTCACCCACTAAACCAACAATGGGTACAGTGACATACCAGAGGTACCAACCCTATCCTTATCATCTCCAGGAGTTACCAACACTCTTTTACTCCTAGCAGTCAGAGTAAAAAACCCTTGACGAAACAAGGCAGGAGAGTAGAGATGAATAAGATGGTTGAAAGTAAAAGGAAACGAGGATAAAGAAGCTAAACTCCTAAGACATGCGACAACTCACCACACAAGTGGAACAACTTGTCCTAAGCAGATATTGAAGAAACGACAGAATTCAATTATGACTGGATCAATGGGAGGTCTAAAACCTAGAGTAAAAGGGTACGTATAAACAAAAGAGTATCTCGTCTTGTAAGACGTTATTCTTTGATTACTATTCGGAATGTAGACAGGGAAATCAGGCCTCCAAAAACACTCCCTACGAACAAGGAGTAATAAGGGTTGGATACATTTCGACACTCTCAAGGGAAGAAGATTGGTCTACGAGAACTTGATTATCTCTAGACAAATACCGGGAAGCCCTAGCCCTCGGAGAAACTAGAGGCCTAGCGGAAGGAGGGGAAACTATCTGAGAAGAAGAAGAGCCTCTCGAAGGAGTGGATCCTATACTTCTAAGTCTGCCACCCCACCGTCTCCTAGTCGGAGCAGAAGATGGTGTTAAATTCACAATATCTATTATTCTCTGAGGTTGATTTGAAGAAGACATGTTTACAAAGGCAAGAAAAAATTCTTTACAAAAGACAAAGTTAGAAAGTGTTTCATAGAAGCAAAGAAAAGAAGAAAGGTATTTATACTTGAGGATAACCGTCAAACATGGAAAACAAAAAAAATGATGAAAATTCATAATTGATGGTGTCACTTTGGGACTGACGCAGCCGCATAAAGCCCTAAAAAGCGCCGAGTAACTGCAGAACCAATCTGAGAAGGACACGTGGTTTGAGCATTAAATAGAAGTGACAAATGACGCCTATGATTCAGAGAAGGATACAATGTTTCGAGGTAAAGCGGAGGCAAAATATTCCCTCCATAAATGCGTATCCACTTACCAAATATTAATCAATAAGTAAATGGTAAGTGTGCGGACTATGTGCATTGGTAAAAAAGAGTCTCACACGTTGGCTGATTCTAGAAAACTCAGCCGGATACGTGGACCAAGGGAAACGCGACAGCTGTACGTGATTCTATAAAGAGATACGGAACAAAGAGGCACAAATCAATAAACCATCGAGTCCATCGGCCATGGGAAACTCAACCTGATCAAGACACGGAAGAGACACGATCAGAATGAATCTGGACAAAGCTATGGGCAGATTCACGGACCCACAATTGGTTACTCGTATGTTATGTAACCGTACGCCAATTACCGTTATCCTTTGTAACGCCTCATTAATGTCATAATTAGTCATTAATTAGTAATCATAGCAAGAGTTGTACGTTATATCAAGGAATCTCCTATATAAGGGACGGGAATACAACTTGTAAAGGATCATCTGATTTTCGAATACAATCTACTTTCCTTTTCTATATTTCTGCAATATTGTCTATTACTCGTTTCTCTTTATTTCCTTGATTATCAGTAACACTTGTTCATCCTAGAAATAGCTTTGGTCAAAGGATCTGATTCTTTGGTTAAACAACGAGAGGTAAAGTACCCTAACTGGCTAGCTAACACTGTGGTGGTACCTAAAAAGAAAAGCAAATAGAGGGTATGTGTAGACTATACTAATTTAAATAAAGCATGCCCCAAAGCTTCATTTCCATTACCACATATAGATCAAACGATTGATTCCACTGCAAGACATGAATTATTAAGCTTTCTAGGTGCATATTCTGGTTATAATCAGATTAAAATGGATCCCTCAGATGAGGAAAAAACATCCTTCATTACAAACAAGGGGACTTACTGTTATAAAGTTATGCCTTTTGGCTTGAAAAAAGCTAGAGCCACCTATTAAAGGTTAGTGACTAAAATGTTCCAAAATCATATTGGAAAGACGAAGGAAGTTTATATTGATGATATGTTGGTAAAATCAACACAAGCGGAAGACCATTTCCAGCATCTCTCTACTACTTTTGATATTTTGCGCAGGTATAATATGAAGCTAAATCCAAAAATGCGCTTTTGGAGTGCAATCAGGTAAATTTTTGGGTTTCCTTGTATCGAACAGAGGAATAGAGGTAAACCCCGCTCAAATTAAAGCTATAGAAGAAATACATGATATTTTAACAAATAAAAAAGAAGTCAAAGACTAACAGGGAGAATAGCAGCTTTGGAAAGATTTATTTCTAAGTCTTCCGAAAAAAGTTTTAAATTCTTCTCAGTTCTCAAAAAGCAGAATCAGTTCGAATGGACTGAAGAATGTCAGCAAGCCCTCAAGAATCTGAAGATTTATCTATCGAAACCACCGCTGCTTTCAAAGCCAAAAGAAGGGGAAATATTGTACATCTACCTAGCTGTTTCAGAAATTGTTGTAAGTGCAGTAGTGGTAAGAGAAGAAAAAGGTAAGCAATCACCTATCTACTATGTAATTAAAACTTTGGTAGATGTTGAAACTAGATATCCACATCTGGAAAAATTAGCCTTAGCTTTAATAATGGCATCTAGAAAATTACGACCATATTTTCAATGTCACCCAATCACCGTTGTGACTTCATGTCCTTTAAGAAATATTCTGCATAAACAAGAATTGTTAGGAAGATTAGACAAGTGGGTCATAGAATTAAGTGTGCATGAAATAATCTATCAGCCTAGGACTGCAATTAAGTCTCAAATACTAGCTGATTTTGTTGCTGACTTTAGTAATAGCATTATCCCTGAAGTAGAAAAAGAGTTACAACTTTTTAACGGTGCTAATCCGGGCCTGCGGACCCTATTCACCGATGGCTCCTCAAATATAAAATATGCCGGCTTAGGCATAGTCTTAATATCACTCACGGGTGAAAACACACGGCAAGCTATCAAGTGTTATCCTATAACTAACAATGAAGTGGAGTACGAAGCTGTTGTTGCAGGGCTTGAACTCGCACGGGAACTCTCAATTGAGAAAATTGCGATCAATAACGACTCCCAACTGGAAGTAAATCTGACGCAGGGGACTTACATCGCTCGAGAGAATCGAATGCAACAGTATCTTGAACAAGCACGAGAGCTCGTGAGATAATTCAAAATATAGAAGGTAATACAAATACCTAGAGAGGAAAATCCAGAAGCAGATGCATTAGCTAACCTCGTAGCAGTCACGGAAGTAACAAACAAAGAAAATGCAATTGTCGTCCATTTATTCCACTCAACGATCGACCAGGACAGGAATGAGGTAACTTTCAACAACTTAACCAGGGACTGGAGAAACGAAATTCTTAATTTTTTGCAGAATGGCATCGTACCTGAAGACAGGAAAGCAGCTCAAGCACTTTGCCACAAAGCTGCACGGTACTGCCTTATTCACAACTCACTTTATCAGAAGATGTTCGGAGGACCCCTAGCTAAATGCCTCGGGCCTAACCAAACGGAGTTTGTGATGAAAGAAGTCCATGAAGGACACTGTGGAAATCATACAGGAGCAAGATCCTTGGTAAAACCTTAATCAGAGCTGGGTATTATTGGCCCAAGATGGAAGAAGAAGCCGAGAACTTTGTATCTAAATGTGACAAGTGCCAAAGGTTTTCCAATAACATGCATCGACTAGTAGAATTACTACATCCAGTTATATCACCATGGCCCTTTATGAAATGGGATATGAACATAGTAGGACCTCTTCCCCTGGCTAAGGGACATGTACGGTTTTTACTTATATTAACCGACTACTTTACAAAATGGGTAGAGGCAGAAGCATTCAAACATGTGCGAGAAAAGGAAGTAAAAAGCTTCTTATGGCGAAACATAATATGCCGCTTTGGTATACCAAGGGAGATCGTGTGTGATAATGGCCCACAACTCATAGGCTCTCAAATCACAGAATTCTTCGAAAGCTGGCAAATCAAGCAGATCACTTCAACACCATATCATCCCATGGCTAATGGTCAAGCGGAATCAACGATTAAAATCATCGCCAGCAACCTGAATAAGCGGCTAGATAAAGCCAAGGAAAATTGGCCTGACGAGTTACCAGCGGTGCTATGGGCATACAGAACTTCAAAAATAGCCATGGGAGAGACTCCGTTTACACTTGTCTATGGTTTAGAAGCCTTAATACCTGTGGAAATCGGCGAGCCAAGCATAAGGTTCATGACAGCTACGGGAGAAGCAAACAACGATGAATTAAGGACTAATCTGGACCTGCTTGAACCACAAAGGGAAGCAACATTAATACGGATGGCAGCCCAAAAAAAAATAATTGAGCGTTATTATAACCGCAACAAGACAAGACAAGTGATACGAGCAGAATCGAAAGAGATCAAAAGAGTCATCCAAATACAAAGCTTAATGCAAAAATGCAAAAAACCTTCGTACATGTTCAGGTTGAAAGGCAAAATATTAGTCACGAGGAAGAAATGTACATCTTTATACTTATTCAAAACAGTTAGAGGTAAAAGATCATCATCAGTGTACTCATTCAAAAACTGTTATGATTAAAAATAGTTACGAAATCTTTGTACTCATATAGAAAACTGTTATAGAATAAAACAGTTATGGATGAAAGATCAAAATCCTTGTATTTGTTCAGAAAACTGTTATCAAATAAAACAGTTACGGATAAGAAAACATTTCCCTCGTACTTATTAGAAAACCGTTTCCAACAAAAATAGTTGCGGGTAAAAACCCTAATTCTTATAATAACTGTTACTAATATAAAACAGTTGCTCCCTTGTATTTACTCGAAAAAACTGTTACCTATGAAAAAAAGTTACGAAATACAAGTGTATATCAA
>MDKI01028392.1:0-25845 GCA_005239505.1 Nicotiana paniculata | reverse complement strand
GAGGCAAAGGATACCTGTTCTTCACGGTGACCTTGTTCAATTGCCGATAATCAATACACATACCCAAAGAACCATCCTTTTTATTCACAAATAATAATGGAGCACCCCAAGGTGATACACCAGGTCTGATAAAACCCTTATCAAGCAACTCATGTAACTGCTTCTTCAACTCCTTCAATTCAGGAGGACCCATATGGTAAGGAGGGATAGTAATGGGCTGAGTGCCGAATAACAAATCAATGCCGAAGTCAATATCTCTGTCGGGTGGCATACCCAGAAGATCGACTGGGAATACATCAGGAAAGTCCATCACTATTGGAACTGACTCAACTGGAGAGGCATCAACGCTGACATCTCTCACATAGACCAAGTACACATCACACCCTTCTCAACCATCCACTAAGCCTTAAGAAATGAAATGACCCTTAGGGGAGAATACTCTAAGGTACCTCTCTACTCAAATCTCGGCAAGCCTGGCATAGCCAGCGTCACGGTCTTAGTGTGACAATTAAGAATAGCATAATGGGGCGACAACCAGTCCATGCCCAGGATAACGTCGAAATCTACCATGTTGAGTAATAATAAATCAGCTCTAGTCTCAAAACCACTAAGAGAAATCAAACACGACCGATATGCGCGGTCCACAACTAGACAGTCTCCCACAGGAGTAGATACATAAACAGGGAAACTCAAAGAATCCCGAGATATGCCCAAATGTGGAGCAAAATAAGAGGACACATATGAATACGTAGAGCCTAGATCAAATAACACTGATGCATCCCTATGGCAGACAGGGACAATACCTGTGATGACTGTCTGAAACAACAACCTCGGAACGGGATGGAAGGGCATAGTATCTAGCCTGGCCTCCCCTTCTAGGGGGACCTCTACCTCCCCGGCCCCCACCTCGGGCTGGATGAGGAGGTGGAGTGGCAGCTGGGGCTGGAAGAATAGCCGGAGGACCCGGCAGAGCACGTGGAGGCTGATAAGACTGTGGATGTGCGCCCCTCCTGGCCCTGGGGCAATCCCTAATCAAGTGACGAGTGTCACCACTCTCAAAACAACCCCTCGGAGGACGCTGAGGCTAAGACTGAATAGGAGCTGGCCTGCTGGGCTGGCCGGAAATAGCATATCGAACTGGAGGCACAGTGGATACTGGCGGTGCATAATTGAACTCCTGAGATCTAAAGGAGATGGAATACCACTGGCTGCTGGAAGGGATGAATGAACAAGGCAACCCACAAAGACCCTACTATGGTGTGCTGCTGATGCACGAGCTCTTGAAAATGGCTAGTCTCTCGAGACCTCTTGGCCTCTCTCTCATCTCTGTCCTAGGCGAACATGCCCTCTACTCTCCTGGCAATACTCACTGCCTACTAGTAAGTGATATCCATCTCCAGCTCTCTGGCTATACTGGTCTGAATACTAGGATGGAGTCCCTTAATGAGGCGTCAAGCCCGCTCTCTGACTGTGGTAACCAAGGCTGGTGCATGTCGATCTAACTCAATGAAACAGACTGCATACTCCGACACAGTCATAGTATCCTGGCGCAACTACTCGAACTCCGCGCGCCAACTATCCTTAAGGCTCTAAGGGACATACTATCGCAAAAACATCTCTGAAAACTGAGTCCAAGTGAGTGGGGCTGCCTCATACGGACTACACAGCTCATAGGCCCACCACCACTGATATGCCGCTCCTCTCAACTGGAAAGCGATGAAAGAAACCACACTGGTCTCCACAATGCCAATAGTGCGAAGAATACGATGACACTCCTCAAGAAATCCCAGAGCATCATCTGAAGCTAGTCTGCTAAAAGTAGGTGGGTGGTACTTCTTGTACCTCTCAAGTCTGAGCTGCTCGGCCTCAGAAGCCGCTGCCCTAGCATCATGCTGAACTGGAGCCGCTGGGGGCATAGGAATATACTCCGGGGCCTGATCAACCTGGACCCTCTGCTTAGGAGTGAGGGCTGTGGGAGTATGTGCCCCTCCCCAGCCTGAGATGTAGCGAGAGATATCGGAAGTAGTCGAGCCTGAGCTAGAGTATTGAAGATGGTCATGAACTAAGCTAAAGTCTCATACAAGGTTGTAGAAGCAATAGGGAGCTCCTGTGCCGGCTCTCAGGCTGGGGCTGCCATAGACTCCTCTGTCGCTGCTCTCGCCAGTGCTCGGGCTACACCGCGTGGTCGTCCTCTACCCCGGCTCTGGCATGGGGCTTGAGTGCCTAGTCGTTGGTCCTCCAAGTACGGGTCCTCACCATCTGTGGGAAAGAATAGAATAGAACTTTAGAATTTTTGATGTCAATAACTCGCACGACAAGGAAATCGAAGAAATATGATTGTTCTTAACAATTACATAGCCTCCCGAAGATAGATAAAGATGTATCTGCACTGATCCGCGAGACTCTACTAAACCGGCTTGTAACATGTGACTCCTATGAACCTAGACGCTCTGATACCAACTTGTCACGATCCGATTTACCCTCCGAAAGGCATTGTGACAGCACCTAGTCTCTACGACTAGGTAAGCCTAATTGCAGAAACACATATTAAATAGAAGCATAAAATAAAGGTGAAATAAGTGAGTCTACAATGAAACATCGCCACTTGGTATGTACAAAATAAAACTTTTTCCAAAACCCATAATATCACTTTGTCACAAGCTCTGTCTCAAAATAGCTCTATACAACGAGAGGGAATTTACATGAAAAAGAAATCTATCTAAATCTAGAGTGGAACGTGACTCAAAGGACTCTACAGACGCGACAGAATTATCTTTCGGTCTCCTAGAAGCTGTTTCTCGGACCCCTAGCCACGAAACTGAGCGCTGGTACCTGAATCTGCACACGAAAAATATGTTTAGGAAAGGGCATGAGTACACCACAAATTGGTACCCAGTAAGTTCCAAGCCTAACCCCAGTCGAGTAGTGACGAGGTTATGTTAAGGCTCTACTAGATTTTTTTAATAGTAAAAACAGTTTAAAATTTGAACAGAGAGATATAATAAGCCGAGGCAGATCAGTAGAAACAATGAGCTAAAACGAAATAATAACAGGGAGCCTTCGGCTCAGCACATCATATATCACAGTTACATGTATGCAATGCAGTACAGGGGGAATGCTCCCGGAATCTCGTCCGTAGTCCCAATTTAAATTTGCAATGTAGTACAGGGGAAAGCTCCCGGAATCTTGTCCGTAGTCCCAAATTTAAATATGCTATGTAGTACAGGGGGAAAGCTCCCGGAATCTCGTCCGTAGTCCCAATTTAAATATGCTATGCAGTACAGGGGGAAAGCTCACTGAATCTCGTCCGTAGTCCCAATTAAAATATGCAATGCAATACAAATACATGATATAATTTTTATTTAAACAGTTCGGGAAAAATCACAGGCAAAAATATGGATAAAACTACCTAACATGGTACAGATAGTAATAACTAAGGGAAGTTCAGGTAAAACAGGCAAACATGCTACTTCCTAATCTAAGGAAACAAGTAAAAATCTCAGCAAATACTGATTTTAACAGGAACTAATTATTCAAATTCCCTAAATAGAAATCAATTCAGACTGGTTCACCGAAATAAACGTACTAAATGAACAAAATTGAAGAAATCAATATAACAAACAAAAACATCTAGGGTTGAAGAATATACATGAGAATCAATCAAGATAGTGAAGAAACAATTAATTAAAATACTGAGAAGTTAGAAAAATCTTTGAGGAAAAGTCTTGGACGAACCCTAATTTCAAAAAGAGTGAATAAAATCAAAGCAATTAACTAGAACAAGAGATTTTCAAAAGAAACACCCAATAATACTCGAATCACTTCAGATCTACAAAGATCTGAACAGATTCAAAGACTAGTGAAACTAGGGTTTTCAGAAACAGTAGAGGTGAAAGAAATCAGTCAAAAACTATGGATTCGCACTAAAAAATAAGAGGAAATCCATACTCACAAACGAGAAAGGCCATAGACAGGACTATAGACAAATTTTGGCAAGAACCAGGTTGAATTTCCTTGAGATTCTCTCGAGGATCTACGTAATCAAATAACCAGGGGGGTATAGGAGGCTAGTAGTTGTCAGAGAATGCTCAGAATTTCCATAGATAGGAGCTTTCCGCCGGTGACGACGATTAGGGTTAGGGGTGAGTTGAGAGAGAATTGGATAGGTTAGGGAGCCAGTGACAGCGGAAATTAAAGAGTGAGGAGGTTAGGGTTTGGGTTGGGATTAAAAATTGTAAGAAATAACGTGGACCGTTGATCTTAGAGATCAACGGCTACGATTAGGCGGGGCCTTTAGGTCGGGTGGGTACAGATTGGGCCTAAAGGGTTTGGGTTGGTATTATTAAGGGGTTTGGGCTGAAAATTGAAGAAATTAAGAGGCTATTTATTAAATACCCAATTTAATTGATAAAATAATTTATAAAAATAATTAACAGGTTATAAAAATGACTTTCATGCATAGAAATGTCTCGATATTTTAAAAATGCACCAAGATATTTTCTGGCAAAATAACGTAATAATGCATGCATGGACTATAATTGCAAAGTTGTTACAATTATAACCAAAGAACTGTAAATGTGGCTATTTGTAAAATAATTTAAGCTTACTATAAATATAAATAGCAAAATTAAACCCTGAAATTGTTATAAAGTCATTTGTAATGCAGTTAGTAATTATTCATATAAGTAAAAATTCTGGGATAAGTTAATTAAAATCCTTAAAAATGCAGAAATTATGAAAAAATATTAATTGATGCTAATGCATAGTTTTGAAGGTATATATGCAATTTTGAAAATATTATAGGGAAAAATTGGGTATCAACACCGGAGACTCTTGTGACCTGTAAAAAATTCAACATGCACCCCATACAAATAATGGCGCCAGATCTTAAGCGCAAACACCACAACTGCTAATTGAAGATCATGAGTCGGATAATTCATCTCGTGAGCCTTAAGTTGTCTCGATGCGTAGGCTATGACTCTACCCTGCTGCATTAATAAACACCCAAGACCAACCCTTGAAGCATCACAATAAACAATGAATCATTCGGTTCCTTCTGGTAGTGTCATGACTGGAGCTGAAGTCAACCTCTTCTTTGACTCCTCAAAACTTTTCTCGCAAGCGTCCAAAAATTGAAACTTGACTTTCTTTTTAGTTAATCTAATCCAACTGGACGAGATAGAAGAAAATCCCTCTACGAAGCTTCTCTAGCTAGAGTTTCCAGTGCACTTAATTTGGTTAGGGAAACAGTCATGATGAAAGGGATTGATCAGGTTGTTAAAGCTAGGAATGTGGATGAAGCAACTGTTGATAATCGAGTGGAGCATGTGGTTTCTCAGAATGCCAGAGTTGATCGAGGTGTTACTTCAGCTACTAAGGGAGTTTCTCAAGGATTAGATGTTGTTAAGTTGCATCCTATAGCAGATGTTGATAGTGCTATGATAGTTCCAGTTGCAGCAGCTCTTAATAATGTTGTTAAAGATCTGAAGGATGTTGCAGGTCATATGTTTGATCCAGATTCAGCTGGTGTTTGTAAGGATCCAGGTGCTGGCCAAAAATCTGCTGAAACCGAGCATCAAACAGCCAATGGACATGGGCAAACTAACGTGCAAAAATTAACAGAACCAGTTAGAGTCAATACAGCTGGTGATCGAGTTGCCGCAGTTGAAAAACCAGCAGGTGCTTTATCTACAGGTGATGTTTTAAAATCTGGTGCTAAAGTGGTGCAACAATCTAAAGGTGCAGCCTGGACAGTGGTAAATCATGTACACCTATCACCTAGTGAAAAGGATGTTTCCAGTCGCAAAAATCAGCTAACTATTGGAAAAAACATCAGTTGCTCTAATCCTTTTGATGCTTTGGCTGTTGAGAATGAGCATGGTACATACGATGGTGGACAACTTGTTGCTTCGAAAGAAATTGTTCCAGTTGATGAGCAAGAGGCAGTGGCAGTTACGCCAACATTGCATTTTTCCTGTCCGGATTTAGCTAAAATGGTGAAGGACGCCCAGGCAGCTATGTTGTTGAATATAACTCCAAAGGTTAAGGAACCTTTGGTCGCGCTAAATACCTCAGTCTTTGAGGTTACCTCATAATTGATGGAGTTCTTTGGTGAGCATGCTGGTGAATGTGGACAACATCTACTGTCAACAGGTAACAATAAATAAGCAAACACGGGTAAGGATTTATCCATAAATGAGTTAAGTGGTGATAAGGATCAACAAGGTGCGACGAGTGAAATTGTTTTGAGTCACAAGACTTGGGCTGAGCGAGTTGTAGAGGAGGAAGAAGATTATGCAGATAACATCCAAGAGGAGAGTGACGAGGCAGCAAAGGTGCAAAGCGAACAGGTTTCTAATTCTACGGATAGTGGAGCAAACAAGAGAGGATTAAGTCCGAATGCTCCTGCTTTTATACCATTCGGGCAACAACAAATTGTAGCAGCTATATCAAAAAAAGACCCTAATACTAGGGCTCTATCTATAGGAAACATGGCAAGCATAAGTTCGCCTATTACAAGGTACAATTTGACTCCTACAAATATCCTTCATGCTCTTGTTACTCATGATATGGATACTTTAAATTCTCTTGATAAAAAGGCAGGAGCTACTATTTCTAAATCTATTGGAATAGTGGGTAAGAGTCATGAGCCAGAAGCTTTAGTGTCCGGATTAAACCCTACTAAAGCTTTTGGTATGGACATGGGGCATGACCTTTATGAAGAAGGGGAAGAGCAAGAACACCTAGATGCAAGCTTTGCTAATGTGGCTAGGGAAGGAGATCTCTCACCAAGACATCTTAGAAGTGTATCGAATAAAAGTAAGAAGAAGACACACGAGAGGCACATAGTTGGGATGGCAGGGTCACACAAGAATTAATCATTAGAAAACTGCCTATGAGAGTTGCAAAACAAAAAGGGGGGGCTGCCCCTACCACCTCCACAAGATCAAATAGATCCAAGAAGAACTGATGAAGTTTGAAGACATTTTGAAGATAGTTGAAGTGGAAAGCAAGGAACAACAAGTTGAAGAACTCACAAGCTTGAAGATGAAAGGACAAGACTCAAATTTCGACTACATCTTATTTTACCATTTTATTAGCATAGTCATTTGTAATATCATCACAAAGTATGTTATAAACTCTGTGATGATCATAGAATATTTAGTGCTAGCTAGTTCTTTCTTTTTACATGCATGCTAGTAGGTGAGGCTTTTTATTTGCCTCCATAGGATTAGTAAGGTAAGGTTTAGCCCAGTTTGTGTTGCTCTAGCCCTATGCCTTTGGAAAGACATCCAAATGGCTATGAGATTATATGCCCTCGTGAGACTTTGCCGGCATCTACACCATGATTCCTCTACATAGGCTGCCATAAGGGCATTGTGAGGCGCAGAGGAGTGATCATATAGCCAAGGCATAGAGGCAACACTACTGGTGCTATTGTCCCCATTATTTTTACTCTTCCTATGTGGTTCTTTTTTCGTTTTTTAGCATTAATAAAACTAGCCCTAGGCCCTGCCTAGTGGATTGCTTAAAAAAAAAAATTACCTGCTAGACCCAAGAAACGTCTTATATCGGATACTAAGGTCGGTCTAGGCCAATTCTTCACTGCCTCTATTTTCTGAAAGTTCACCTTCACGCCTTCCCCTGAGATAACATGGCCCAAAAAAGCTACTGATTTCAACCAGAATTCACACTTAGAAAATTTCGCATATAGTTTGTGATCCTGCAGTGTCTGCAACACAATTCCGAGATGTTTTGCATGGTCAGTCTCGCTACGGGAATAAATCAAGATGTCATCAATAAACACAATAACGAATAAATCAAGATAGGTCTTGAATACCATATTCATAAGGTCCATGAAAGCTGTTTGTGCATTCGTTAAACCAAATTACATTACCAAAAATTCAAAAATGCCCATACCGAGTCTTGAAAGCTGTTTTTTAAATATCGACTTCCTTAACCTTCAGCTGATGGTATCCCGATCTGAGGTCAATCTTGGAATAATACTGGGCACCTTGAAGTTGATAAAAAAAGTCATCTATTCTGGAAAGAGGGTACTTGTTCTTGATGGTGACTTTATTCAACTGATGATAGTCTATACACATCTGCAAAGAGCCATCCTTCTTTCGGACAAACAAGACAGGTGCACCCCAAGGTGAGACACTTGGCCTTATGAATCCCTTATCTAGAAGATCTTTCAACTGGACTTTTAGCTCTTTCAACTCTACTGGAGACATTCTATAAGGTGGAATAGATATAGGCTTAGTGCCGGGAAGTAGATAAATTCCAAAGTCAATCTCTCTATCGGGAGGGACTCCGGGAAGATCTTCAGGAAACACTTCTGGGAACTCATTTACAATTGATACCGACTTGAGAGTAGGAACCTGAGCATCTGCATCCTTAAGTCGAACCAAGTGATAGATATACCCTTTGGAGATCATCTTTCTGGCTTTAAGATAGGAAATAAACCTACTCCTGGTGTTACTGCATCACCCTTCCATTCTAAGACTGGTTCACCGGGAAATTCAAAACTTACTATTTTTGTTCTACAACCCGCTGTGGCATAACAAAACTCTAACCAATCCATGCCCGCTGGTGATCACCTCCTGTTTGAGATCCCCTGTGGCTGAAATTTTCTACAGACTTAGCTCTCTGACTGAATTCCCTATCCTTCTCTCTCTATAGTCGCTCTTCTTCCTTTAACCTGTCTTCGTTCCCTTGAACAAAGGAAACCATCTTAGTGATGTTCATGTCATTATTCTGAGCAGCTATATTAGAATCAATAAACAAATCATCTGAAATCCCCAACACAAACCGCCTAAGTTTGGACCTCATATCACGTACCATTTCCGGAGCATACTTGGTAAGAGAGACGAACTTGAGGTAATACTCATTCACACTCATCTCATTCTGTCTGAGTCTCTCAAACTCCAAAGCCTTAGCTTCCAAGACCTAAATGGGTAGAAAATGCTCAAGGAACGCATATGCAAACTCCTTCCAAGTCACAGGAGCCGCATCCTCCCCTCGGGACTCTTCCCATGTTTCATACCAAGTGTTGGAAACATCCTTCAGCTGGTACGCAACAAGCTCTACTGCCTCAGTGTCTGTAGCATGAATCACTGAAAATATCTTCTGAACCTCATCAATGAAGTTTTGTGGATCCTCATCCTTTTTGGACCCTGTGAAGACTGGAGATTTCATGTTGAGGAATTCCCTGGACCTGAAACTACCCATCTCATGAACAACAATTGTTCCCTGCCTTTGAGCATGAGTAGCAACAATCTAGGTAAGCAACTGGATAGCTCCCCTGACATCCATGTCTGAAGCACTGCGCACTGTGCCCAATGCAACCCCTTGGGCCATAGTGTCTTCCTCTTTAGCAGCATTAGTCGTACCCCCTGGCTAGTCGCTGAGGTCTTCCTGGTGTACTTCTTTTTTGGAGGAATTTTTCTGAAATACGCAATTCGCACGAGTTAGAAAGATTCCTGAAAGCATAGCTCTAACTGCACGATCTGGAGTACGAAAGAAATGGAACAATCCTATATGTCTTGGGGGTTAACTGTTTACACGTGTGGCGCTCACACACACATAAAAGTGACCCCACTGGACACGGTTTCATATATTCTCTAGGACTCTTGAACTTAGGCTCTGATACCAAGCTTTGTCATACCCCGAACCATGGCCTGGGAGTAACACGACACTCGGTGCCTGACTACATGTGATCGAGCGAACCAGCTATATGACTGGATCAACATGTGGTATAACTGTAAGCTAGATATAATTATACAACATGATGATCTGCTAAAGAGTCTAACTGAAACATAATAGATGCGGAAAATACTGAAACGTCTGCAAGTATAAACGAGTAGTCGACAAGGCTAACACATAAAATCCTGCTAACGTCTGAGTGATTGAACTATAGTCTACGAAGCCTCTAAAGAATACTGAAATGTTATCTGTTTACTGAGACAAGGTCCCCGGTATACCTTATTAACTGAAATAATATAATCACTGAAAAAGGGAGGGATAATGCCCCGAAAGACTGGGGCTCGCCAACAGTTGATACGAGATGTCCTGGCAAGCAGAGTCATCAACCTGAAAATTGTTACCTGCAACGAGATGTAGGCCCCGGGCAAAAAGGGACGTCAATACATTTGAATTGCACTGGTATGTAAAATAAATGAAGGAAAGAATTGTAAATACTGAAACTTAAACTGATAACTGATGACTAAACTAAACATTGGAAGTAAGATTATGAATACTCCCTCTTCTGAATGATGAACCAATTGTTTATCTGAATAAATGAACATCGACCTCAGACCCTATATATATATATATATATATATATATATATATATATATATGTGTGTGTGTGTGTGTGTGTGTGTATGTGTGTGTGTGTGTGTGTGTGTGTGCGCACAAATTGTGGCCTCGGGCCCAAGTATACGTATACATAACTGCGACCTCAGACCCAAAATGCATAAAGAATACACTGCGGCCTCGAGCCCAAATACAGATGTTCAACATTCCAGAACTTAGAATCAGGAACTGAGAATCATACTGCAATACATCATACTGAAATACAGAATTGAGTTACATGATACCGGAATAATGAATAGGAATAGAATGAGATGTGTATTCATAATAAGTTTATTTTTCATAACTGAAACTCATAGAATATTGAATGACTATGAAACTATGCCATCTAGAGAATAGAAGTTCTACGACTATTCATGTAACGACCCGACCTGTCGTTTTAAGAATTTACGCCCCGTTCAACGACTTAAGGTCTTGAGCAACTTCGTAATATGTATTATGACCTACGTGCATGGTCGAGTTTGGTTTTCGGAAGATTCGAAATTAAATTTGTTCTTAATGGTAACCTTGTTCAACTGGCGGTAATCAATACACATCCGCATAGACCCATCCTTCGTCTTCACAAATATAACTGGAGCACCCCACGACGATACACTCAGTCTGATGAACCCCTTAGATAACAACTCTTCAAGCTGATCCTTCAACTCCTTCAACTCTTTCGGAGCCATACGATACGGAGGAATGGATATAGGCTGAGTGTCTGGAGCTAAATCAATGCAGAAATCAATATAATGGTCCGGAAGCATGCCCGAAAGATCCGAAGGAAATACAACAGCAAACTCTCGAACAACTGACATGGAATGAATCATCAGAGACTCGGCGGTGGTGTCCCGCACATAAGCCAAATAGGTTAGACAACCCTTCTCGACCATATGTCGAGCCTTCAAGAAGGAAATAACTTGGATGGCTGCGCTAACTGAAGAACCCCTCCACTCCAGCCTAGTTGACTCAGGCATGGCTAAAGTAACTGTCTTGGCATGGAAATGAAGCACGGCATGATAAGGAGATAGCCAATCCATGCCTAGAATAACCTTAAAATCAACCATGTCGAGCAATAAAAGGTCAGCTCTAGTATCGAACCCACAGAGGTGATCACACAAGACCGATACACCCGGTCTACTACCAGAGAGTCGCCCACAGGAGTGGACACATAAATAGGAGATCCCAAAGACTCTCGAGAGACATCCAGAAAAGGAGTAAATAGGGCTGAAACATATGAATAAGTGGATCCTGGATCAAACAATACTGAAGCCTCTCTACCACATACTGAGATAATACTTGTGATCACGTCGTCTCAGGCCACTGCATCTGATCTGGCCGGAACAGCATAAAACCTGGCTGGAGCACCTAAAGACTGTGCCCCACCGGAGTGAACATGAGATGCCTGACCTCCTCCTGACTGGCCTCCACCTCTAGGACGACCCCTGCCGGCCTGTCCTCCACCTCTAGATGGCCGGACTGCTGGTGCCGGACCCATCAGCTGATAGCTCTGTTGTACGGCCTTGCCCCGATACTGGGGAAACTGCCTCCTCATATGACCTGGCTCTCCAAACTCATAACAACTCCTAGGTGGCACAATCTGCTGCCCTGAGGAGGATCCCTGAAGGTCCGGAGGGCGATGAGAGCCCTCAGGCATAGCACTGAAATAAGGATCGGAGGATCTCGAATGATTGGAATAACCACTGTGTGAACTCTGAACGGCTGGAGGACGGTAGGAACGCTCTGGCATGGCTGAAATGAGGCCTCGCCGGAATGCCTTGGGGAGGTAGTGGGGCTGCTGAATATAAAGGCCTATTGAGCTGACCACTGCTATGCTGACCCCTGACCCTAGCTGGGGCGCCTCTAAAATCCGTTGAGAACCTAGCCCTCTTGTCATGCTGACCCTGATCCGTGCTCCTCGACTGATATCCCTCAATCCTACGAGCAATCTCCACTACGAGCTGATAAGGGGTACCCATCTCCACCTCTCGGGCCATGGTGGATCTAATACCTGGATGTAACCCTGCTACAAGCCTCCGAGCTCTCTCAGCATCGGTGGGTAATATCATAAGAGCATGGCGTGACATCTTTGAAAATCTGGCCTCGTAATCTGTCAAGGACATCTGTCCCTGCTCTAACCGCTCAAACTGACTCCGCGGCTCTTACCTCTAAGAGGGTGGGATATATCTGTCCAAGAACATCTGTGTGAACTGCTCCCAAGTGATAGTAGGATAATCGGCTGGCCTGCTGAGAATATAAGACTGCCACCACCTGCGAGCTCTGCCCTCTAACTGGAATGCAGTGAAGTCCACCCCATGGAATGCTAGGGTCCCCATGTTGTGCAGTCTATCCCTGCACCTATCAATAAAATCTTGGGCATCCTCACCTCGCTCACCCCTGAAGACTAGAGGGCACAAGCGAGTCCATCTGTCTAATATCTTATGCTGGTTTCCATCCACAGCTGGTCTAGGCTCCAGTGGTGCCGTTGCAGGCTGGGTACCACCCGCGCGCAGTGTACCCGGGGTGTGATGTAATGCTGCTCTCGGTCCTGCGGCCTGGGCAGTAGGGGTCTGGGCTCCCCCTCCCGTCATAAAGTCTACGGGTGCAGGATATGCTGGAGGCACCTCGTCCTGCTCTTCTAATATAGGGTCCTCTGGTGGCGGGACCAGTATAGCTCTGGGATGCCTTTGTCCCCTACCACGGGTCAGTGCCCTCCCCCGGCCTCGGACGACGGGGGTAGCAGCCCTTCCCAGGTCCGGAACATCAGATGCACGCGTGTTCACCTTCTGTGAGAGAATAAAAGAATGAGTTTAGTAAATCACAGGCTGCACGATAGAATAAGAACAAATAGAGGTTTCCTAACACCCTGTAGCCTCCTGAAGATAAGTACAGACGTCTCTGTACCGATCCGAAAGACTCCAATGGGTCCGCCCGTGACTCGTGAGACTTACGTGAACCTAATGCTCTAATACCATGTTGCCATGACAAAAAATCCCACACCGGTCGTGATGGCGCCCAACAACGACGTCAGGGAAGCCAACAGTTGTTTACTAGTGAGATTTTTCTTATTAACATACCAATCCCACATATTTCCCAAAGTTTTAAACTTAGATTATCTAAGTAAAAGCGGAACATCTACCAATTTAGATACATACATCCAAAATGATCGTGATCCAATATATATACAGTCCCAAAATAATAATCTACTAAGTGCGTGCCAGGAACTAGTGTCACAAGTCAATAGGCGATATAGTAGAATATACAAAAGATGATACAAGATGTACTTCTGTCTGAAAGGATATAGACATGAATAAAGAAAAGATAACTCCATAGCACAGCTGGGAATCGCCAAGGGAGACAGCTCACCGTGGAGTCAGGTCCAGAATTTGTATGTCAAGCTCCGGCCGGATAACCAGAAACACCATTCTCATAACCTATACAATTAAGTACAGAAGTGCAGCATGAGTACATAAATATATATGTACCCAGTGAGTATCCCGCCTAACCTCGAAGGGGTAGTGACGAGAGGTCGACATGAAACTCACTAAGGTCCAACAGTATAATTTTACAGAATGTAATAAAAACAGTAGGCATGTAAGGACTGTGAAGCAACAAGTATATATGTAAGATACTGAAATCCAGGGAGAATACTAGGGATAAATAAAACATTTACCACTTAACTTTTTCCCGAATATCTGTCAGATTAATTTCATAAAAAATTAGTAACAATTAAAGCATACGCATACATGGTAAGGACAATCGGCCAGAGTCATAAGATATCCACGCTCTTGCACTGCCAAGGATAGAACGACCTGTACCAAAAGTGCACCTCTCAACCTCTCTATGCACTGCCGAGGATCGAACGGCCTGTACCAAAAGTGCACCTCTCAACCTCTCTATGCACTGCCGAGGATCGATCGGCCCGTCCCAAAAGTGCATGTCTCAACCTCTCTACGCACTGCCGCGGATCGAATGGCCTGTACCAAAAGTGCGTCTCTCAATCTCTCTATGTACTACCGAGGATTGATCGGCACGTCCCAAAAGTGCATCTCTCAATCTCTCTACGCACTCTCGAGGATTGATCGACCCGTCCTAAAAGTGCGTCTATCATAAGATTGGGAGAAATCAGGCTCCGCTCGCGGAATACAATTTGCGAAGCGGTCACATGCAGATACATTATTCCTTTTTTAAAAGAGAATACCTTTCCATGATCAATTTCTTACAAGTTTTCTCAAATTTCATAACTTCGAGGATGTAAGCAACATGAAATGTAAACTCAGTACGCATATAGTTCATATCAAGTAAAACACAAGGCATGATGTGAGCCTAACTACCCGGACATAATAGTAATAGTCGCTACGTACGGACTCTCATCAGTTTGTACATACGTAGCCCCCACAAATTATCACATATAGCATTTAAATCACTTAGGGGGACAATTCCCCCTTACAAGGTTAGAAAAGAGACTCACCTCGTGTCGAATCTACCCCTCGGAACAAGGCTGCGCACGAATCTCCGAACTCTACACCCGAGGACTCGCAGCTAGCCAAATACGGTACAATGACATCAATGCATGCTCAAAGTAGGGAAATTATCCTAATTTTTCAATAATTCAACATTTTTGAGAAATTCTCAAAATCCAACCCCGGGCTCGCACGCTCGGATTCCAATAATTCTCGAAAGGAACACTCACCCAGGGCCTAAGGATCATTAATATACGATTCTTACTTGATTTCATAGCAAATTCACGGTTAAATTCTCAAATTATCACAAACTCTAAGTTACTACCCAATTCTTGATTTTTCACTAATTTAGGTAGTTAATTAAGCTAGAAATCCATGCATGAAGCTAAGATTAGAGTATATTTTACTTACCTTAAATGACCAGGTCGACAGCCCATGAAAAATGGTGGAAATCGCCCCAAGGAAGAAGAAGGAAATGAGAAAATGTGTTTGAAACCCGCGTATAAAAACACACTGTCTGGACAGTGTTTTCCCACCTGCGGCTCGAGGACCGCACCTGCGAGCGAAGGCCCGCACCTGCTCCCCCAGGATACGAGAGTAAATAAAACTGTCATCAATTATGACAATGACGAAGGAATCAATATACGGCCTGAACACCCTATTCATCAAGTCCATGAATGTTGCTGGGGCATTAGCCAAGCCAAATGACATCACTAGGAACTCATAATGGCCATATGTCGTACAAAAAGCAGTCTTCGGAACATCTGAGGCCCGAATCCTCAACTGATGATACCATGATCGCAAATCAATCTTAGAAAACACACGAGCACCCTGAGACTGGTCAAACAAATCATCGATGCGTGGCAAGGGATACTTGTTCTTAATGGTAACCTTGTTCAACTGGAGGTAATCAATACACATCCGCATAGACCCATCCTTCGTCTTCACAAATAGAACTGGAGCACCCCACGGCGATACACTCAGTCTAATGAATCCCTTAGATAACAACTCCTCAAGCTGATCCTTTAACTCCTTCAACTCTTTCGAAGCCATACGATACGGAGGAATGGATATAGGGTGGGTTTCTGGAGCTAAATCAATGCAGAAATCAATATCACGGTCCAGAAGCATGCCCGAAAGATCCGAAGGAAATACAACAGCAAACTCTCGAACAACTGACATGGAATGAATCATCAGAGACTCGGCAGTGGTGTCCCGCACATAAGCCAAATAGGTTAGACAACCCTTCTCGACCATATGTCGAGCCTTCAAGAAGGAAATAACTTCAAGAAGGAAATAAATAGGAGATCCCAAAGATTCTCGAGAGACATCCAGAAAAGGAGCAAATAGGGCTGAAACATATGAATAAGTGGATCCTGGATCAAACAATACTGAAGCCTCTCTACCACATACTGAGATAATACTTGTGATCACGTCGTCTCAGGACACTGCATCTGATCTGGCCGGAATAGCATAAAACCTGGCTGGAGAACCTAAAGACTGTGCCCCACCGGAGTGAACAGAGATGCCTGACCTCCCCCTGACTGGCCTCCACCTCTAGGACGACCCCTGCCGGCCTATCCTCCACCTCTAGATGGACGAACTGCTGGTGCCGGACCCATCAGCTGATAGCTCTACTGTACGGCCTTGCCCCGATACTGGGAAAACTGCCTCCTCATATGACCTGGCTCTCCAAACTCATAACAACTCCCAGGTGGCACAGTCTGCTGCCCCAAAGAGGATCCCTGAAGGGCCGGAGGGCGATGAGAGCCCTCAGGCATAGCACTGAAATAAGGATCGAAGGATCTCGAATGATTGGAATAACAACTGTGTGAACTCTGAATGGCTGGAGGACGGTAGGAACGCTCTGGCATGGCTGAAATGAGGCCTCACTGGAACACCTCGGGGAGGTGGTGGGGCTGCTGAATATAAAGGCCTGCTGGGCTGACCACTGCTATGCTGACCCCTGACCCTAGCTGGGGCGCCTCTAAAATCCCCTGAGAACCTAGCCCTCATTTCATGCTGACCCTGATCCGTGCTCCTTGACCGATATCCCTCAATCCTACGAGCAATCTCCACTACGAGCTGATAAGGGGTACCCATCTCCACCTCTCGGGCCATGGTGGATCTAATACCTGGATGCAACCCTACTACAAACCTCCGAACTCTCTCAGCATCGGTGGGTAATATCGTAAGAGCATGGCGTGACAGCTTTGAAAATCTGGCCTCGTAATCTGTCAGGGACATCTTCCCCTGCTCTAACTGCTCAAACTGACTCCACGGCTCTTCCCTCTAAGAGGGTGGGATATATCTGTCCAAGAACATCTGTGTGAACTGCTCCCAAGTGATAGTAGGATAATCGGCTGGCCTGCTGAGAATATAAGACTGCCACCACCTGCGAGCTCTGCCCTCTAACTGGAATGCACTGAAGTCCACCCCATGGAACGCTAGGATCCCCATGTTGTACAGTCTATCCCTGCACCTATCAATGAAGTCTTGGGCATCCTCACCTCGCTCACCCCCGAAGACTAGAGGGCACAAGCGAGTCCATCTGTCTAATATCTTATGCTGGTTGCCATCCACAGCTGGTCTAGGCTCCGGTGCTGCCGTTGCAGGCTGGGTACCACCCGCGCGCAGTGTACCCGGGGTGTGATGTAATGCTGCTCTCGGTCCTGTGGCCTGGGCAGTAGGGGTCTGGGCTACCCCTCCCGTCATAAAGTCTATGGGTGCAGGATCTGCTGGAGGCACCTCGTCCTGCTCTTCTAATATAGGGTCCTCTGGTGGCGGGACCAGTATAGCTCTGGGACGCCTTTGTCCCCTACCACGGGTATGTGCCCTCCCCCGGCCTCGGACAACGGGGGTAGCAGCCCTTACCGGGTCCGGAACATCAGATGCACGCGTGTTCACCTTCTGTGAGAGAATAGAAGAATGAGTTTAGTAAATCACAGGCTGCACAATAGAATAAGATCAAATAGAGGTTTCCTAACACCCTGTAGCCTCCTGAAGATAAGTACAGACGTCTCCGTACCGATCCGAAAGACTCCAATGGGTCCGCCCGTGACTCGTGAGACTTACTTGAACCTAATGCTCTGATACCATGTTGTCATGACAAAAAATCCCACCCGGGTCGTGATGGCGCCCAACAACGACGTCAGGGAAGCCAACAGTTGTTTACTAGTGAGATTTTTCTTATTAACATACCAATCCCACATATTTCCCAAAGTTTTAAACTTAGATTATCTAAGTAAAAGTGGAACATCTACCAATTTAGATACATACATCCAAAATGATCGTGATCCAATATATATACAGTCCCAAAATAATAATCTACTAAGTGCGTGCCAGGAACTAGTGTCACAAGTCAATAGGCGATATAGTAGAATATACAAAAGATGATACAAGATGTACTGCTGTCTGAAAGGATATAGACATGAATAAACAAAAGATAACTCCATAGCACAGCTGGTAATCGCCAAGGGAGGCAGCTCACCGTGGATTCAGGTCCAGAATATGTATGTCAAGCTCCGACCGGATAACCAGAAACACCAGCCCCAGAACCTGTACAATTAAGTACAGAAGTGCAGCATGAGTACATAAATATATATGTACCCAGTGAGTATCCCGCCTAACCTCGAAGGGGTAGTGACGAGAGGTCGACATGAAACTCACTAAGGTCCAACAGTATAATTTAACATAATGTAATAAAATAGTAGGCATGTAAGGACTGTGAAGCAACAAGTATATATGTAAGATACAGAAATCCAGGGAGAATACTAGGGATAAATAAAACAATTACCACTTAACGTTTTCCCAAATATCTGTCAGATCAATTTCATAAAAAATTAGTAACAATTAAAGCATACGCATCCAGGGTAAGGACAACCGGCCGAAGTCATAAGATATCCACGCTCTTGCACTGCCAAGGATCGAACGACCCATACCAAAAGTGCACCTCTCAACCTCTCTATGCACTTCCGAGGATCGATCGGCCCGTCCCAAAAGTGCATGTCTCAACCTCTCTACGCACTGCCGTGGATCGAATGGCCCGTACCAAAAGTGCGTCTCTCAATATCTCTATGCACTACCGAGGATTGATCGGCACGTCCCAAAAGTGCATCTCTCAATCTCTCTACGCACTGTCGAGGATTGATCGACCCGTCCCAAAAGTGCGTCTCTCATAAGATTGGGAGAAATCAGGCTCCGCTCGCGGAATAAAATTTGCGAAGCGGTCACATGCACATACATTATTCCTTTTTTAAAAGAGAATACCTTTCCATGATCAATTTCTTACAAGTTTTCTCAAATTTCATAACTTCGAGGATGTAAGCAACGTGAAATGTAAACTCAGTACGCATATAGTTCATATCAAGTAAAACACAAGGCATGATGTGAGCCTAACCACCCGGACATAATAGAAATAGTCGCTACGTACGGACTCTCATCAGTTTTTACGTACGTAGCCCCCACAAATTATCACATATAACATTTAAATCACCTAGGGGGACAATTCCCCCTTACAAGGTTAGAAAAGAGACTCACCTCGTGTCGAATCTACCCCTCGGAACAAGGATGCGCACGAATCTCCGAACTCTACACCCGACGACTCGCAGCTAGCCAAATACGGTACAATGACATCAATGCATGCTCAAAGTAGGGAAATTATCCTAATTTTTCAATAATTCAACATTTTTGAGAAATTCTCAAAATCCAACCCCGGGCCCGCACGCTCGAATTCCAATAATTCTCGAAGGGAACACTCACCCAGGGCCTAAGGATCATTAATATACGATTCTTACTTGATTTCATAGCAAATTCACGGTTAAATTCTCAAATTATCACAAACTCTAAGTTACTACCCAATTCTTGATTTTTCACTAATTTAGGTAGTTAATTAAGCTAGAAATCCATGCATGAAGCTAATATTAGAGTAGATTTTACTTACCTTAAATGACCAGGTCGACATCCCCTCAAAAATGGTGGAAATCACCGCAAGGAAGAAGAAGGAAATGAGAAAATGTGTTTGAAACCCGTGTATAAAAACACACTGTCTGGATAGTGTTTTCGCACCTGCGGCTCGAGGACCGCACTTGAGGACTCGCACCTGCGAGCGAAGGCCCGCACCTGCGGAAGTGGACTGGGGAGCCTGGGCCCGCACTTGCGGAGTGGAGACCGCACCTGTGGCTCCGCTCTTGCGAAACTTTCTCTGCACTTGCGAGAATTGGCCAGACCAGTGGGGTCGCACCTGTGATGCTGGGGACCGCAGGAGCGGTCCTTCACCTGCGACTGGCCAACCGCACCTGCGGTCACACCAGAACAGGTGCACCAACAGCTACTTTAGTTGGTTTTAAGCCCCGTTAGGTGCCCGGGAGGCACCCAGGCCCACCAGAGCCCTAGTCCAAATATACCAACAAGTCCCAAACCATAATATGGACTCGCTCGAGCCTTCGAACACCCAAAATAATGCTAAAACACAAAATCACACCTCCAAACCCCAAGAACCAAACTTAGGAACTTTAAGTTTTCTAGACTTCGCTAAAAATGCGCCGAATCGACCTATAAAACTCGGAATGACACCAAATTTTGCAGGCAAGTCATAATTAACATAATAGAACTATTCCCAGTCTCAGAATTCCGTTCGGACCTCGATATCACAAAATCACGCCCCAAAAAAAAATAGGAACTTATGGAACTTCTTATTTTAATATTGGGCGCTGAAATGCCCACGGGTCATCAGAAACCCATTCCGAACATATGCCCAGGTCCAAAATCATCACACGAAGCTACCGGAACAAACGAAACTTGATTCCGAGGTCGTTTACCCAAAATTTTGACCAAAGTCAAACTTGGCCCTAAAGGACAACCTTAAGGAACCAATTGTTCCTATAGCACTCTAAACACCTCCGAATTCCGGACCAGTAGTCCCCGCATGTCATAAATCATAAAAAGCCGATATGGGAAGTTTCATTTAGGGGAATAGGGTCCGATAACGCAAACGACCGGTCGGGTCATTACAGTACTCATACTACACTTCTACACATTTTTGTGCAGAGTCAGGTATTGGAGATATCGGCCTCGAACAGAATTAATGTGTGATCGCAAGGATTCAAGGTAGAGCTATTTGGTCCTCGCAATCCCTTGGAGTGTTTCCATTTTATTGTACTGTCAAATTTTATTCGAACAATATTTTATATTCCACCTTGTGATTCTTGTTTGTATTCAGTTAGAGTTCGTGACTCAGTATTACCAGTTTTGGGAGGTTTTCTTTATATTTGTTCCTCTCTTCTCGTTTCGATACTTGTATTAAATTATATGTTTTTTAAAAAAAAGTCTTAAAGTATTATTATAATTGGCTTACTTAGTATTAGATACTAAGTTCCATCATGACGCATGTGGTGGGGATTTTGGGTCGTGACAATTCATGGAACTAAGGCATAATTAGTTTATGAGGAAACTAGTAATTGTCATAGGTAATGAGGCGTAGGGAGAATGATAGACATTCCCAAACGTAAAGAGTTAGCCTTACATACCTTAGCTTCCTGCTCTTGAGCGTAATACAACATTTGTGAACTCTTTCAACTTTAATCTATAGTAATACAAGTCAAAGGGATTCCATATTAGCTATGATCTCATGTTTTGGTAACTTAAGCATTTTATCAAACACTTGGTGGGAATAAAGCTTCATAGTCCTTATTAATGGTGTATCTACACCCAATAACCCATTCTCTTGCTCCTAGATAAATTCTAGAGTCTCAAATGGTTATAATAAACATTATTCTTTATCACCCATAAGGTAAACAACACCCTTAACCAATAATCAACAATAAACACACTAAACCTATAACCGTTCATGATTTTCTATCAAACCCATCAACTCATATCTCATGAACTAGGATCTATAATCATTAAACCAATGCTAGAATAAATTAGAGGGTGAAGACATTACCTTTTTGAAGTTCAATACCCTTGAATTCGAGTTCTAGGGTTCCTTCTCTCAACAATGATGTCCCAATCGAATTTCTAATGATATGGAGGATTTACCCATGTTAATAAGATGTTGGGAAATTAAAGTTAACTTAGAATCACCATTACAACCTACCTTGGGTTGTGGAGGGACCCTTAAGGAGTTAGGTTTTTGAGAATTCTCCTTTCTAGAGCAAGTTTTTACGTTTTGGGGTTGTGGGGGTCGAAATAGGGCTTTAAAAATGACTCCCCAAATGCGCCCACACGCACCTATAGGCCTGAACACGCACCTGACTGCAGAAAATGGCAGGAACACTGCCGCATGTTCGCGGCCGCGCTCGGGGCGCGCATGGGGCGCGAATATTGCACACTATTCTATAAAATGCACATAACTTATTGCACAGAGATCCGTTTAGTCTCCACAATATATAGTTGGAAATTTATTTCATAGGCCTACAACTTTCATGCTTTAAGTTTTCCCAAATACCGCACACGTTGTTTACTAAATCTTCTGCAAGACTAACCTTTTGTAAACTTCGTAGATTTTATCAAATCTTGTATACCTCACTCTTCGTCTTGATTCTAAAATAACTATTTACACCCATAATCATACCAATTGAATTAACATGTCTATAATATAACCTTACTACTCATTTAGGACATTCATACCTAAGCCGAATTTATGGGGTGTTTAAATCCATCGTTACATAACGACAAAATGTGCCACTATATATAACGACTGATTTGGTGTGGTCGTGTCGTTACCTTGTCTTTTTCTCCTAATTTAACTCTTCATTATTATTAAATAATTTTATTTGATAATTTACCCTACCTTTTATATAATAATTTTACCATGTATCATAAATTTTTCTTTGGATTCGTATTTTGAAGAAATAATTTATTTTTTGAAGAGCATATAAAATTAATGGTAATTTATGCTTATTTCCTTGAAAACCTTAGACAAAGCCTTATATAAACAAACATTTAATCCATGACTTCGGAATTTAACTTTTACACCATATAGGATTTGTATCTCAAAGTGCAGTAAAATGAGAATTTTTAGCTTCCTTGTCTAAATAACCAACTGATGTAATATATGGATAGTTATGCAAGAATGGGACTCTAAAATCGAAGACATACTTTTACATTTCTGAACACTAATTTTTTGAAGACAAGTTAAATATAAAGGGTATAAAAGTTCATTGATATTTTAAGGTTATTTTGGTCTTTCAACATTTAGCATTAAACATTCATACTTTTATAAGAACTATCTTTAGTGTACGTGTGTTGCACGTGTGATTAGTGTCACAGTAAAATATGTGTGTATGAAAATCATGTAAATTAAGTTATCAAATGCTAAGTTTTAAAATGTCTATGTTTGCAACAAATTTTCAACGTACGAAAAATAAACTGCAACCACAAAAGAATAAAGTGATTTACTGATAAACATTACGGGTTACAACTCGATTTATCCCTTGATTCTTCCTCTGAATTGTTCTCCGTGATTCGAGGGCTGGATTAACGTATTCTCGAACATAGGATGATACGGTCCTCTCTGGATTATTTAATCTCCATAAAAGTCAATATTTGTATAGATATTCTTCTTGAAGTATTTAATTATCAAGAAGAACATCTATTGATCATGGCATTATTTTATGCCTTGATCGCTTTGTTAATATCCCGAGAAATTTGGGATTTTTTGAGACGATCTCCATTCTTGAGATGCCCCTGTTAAGGGAATGTGTAACCCTTTTATATGAATGACCTAGGGTTAAGGGTAGAGTAGCCACCAAGCTAGGGGTTTGGTAGAGTAGCCTCCAAGTAACCCTAACAGACTCCTAGGATTTCTAGAGTCCCGTAGTATCTTGAATTTAGGATTTAGCTTGATCCTTTAAAATTTTGATGTCTACAATGCCCCCTACTTCAAGGTTGGTCGGGGTGTAGGCTTGCTGAAACTTGAAGACAGGACTTGAAGTACTCGAACATCGCAATCAATGATTTTGAAACTTGGTGTTTTCGATTTACATGAGGAAGAGATGAAGGGCAGAACTAGTCCCACTAGGCGTGACAATTTGTTTGCAATAAATTTTTAACATATGAAAAATAAATTTCAACCACAAAAGAATAAAGTGCTTTAATGATAAACATTATGGGTTACAACTCGGTTTATCCCTTTATTCTTCCTCCGAATTGTTCTCTATGATTCGAGGGCTGGATCAGCGTATTCTCGAACATAGGATGATACAGACCTCTCTGGATTATTTAGTCTCCATGAAAGTCGATCTTTGTATTGGTATTCTTCTTGAAGTATTTAATTATCAAGAAGAACATCTATTGATCATGACATTATTTTATGCCTTGATCGCTTTGTGAATATCCCGAGAATTTATGGGATTTTTTTAGACGATCTCAATTTTTTGAGATTCCTATGTTAAGGGAATGTGCAACCTTTTTTATAGGAATGAACTAAGGTTAGGGTTGAGTAGCCACCAAGCTAGGGATTTGGTAGAGTAGCCTCCAAGAAACCCTAATAGACTCCTAGGATTTCAAGAGTCATGTAGAATCTTGAATTTAGGATTTAGCTTGATCCTTTAAAATTTTAATTTCTACAATCTACAGTCTGCATTAAGTTAATATTTTAAAATAAGTAGCTTTATACAGAGAAAATTATAGGGAGTTGTCATTTAATTGAACGAATACCTGAAAGATAATTAATTAATGGGAACTAACTTAGAAAATATTTTGTCTTCTAATCATTCTTAATATTTTTAACGTTTGCATTTTTAATAGTTTGACTCTTACAACTATATTATAATCTATTTTATTATAAATTTCGAAAAGAATGACTTGGTTTTTTTGCAAATTAGTTAAATCAAAGACTTTTTTGGGATAATTAGGATATTTTGTTTTAAGCAAATATACTACTATGCATGATACCTAGTGGCTAATTATATAAATATAATCCCAAAATGGGTCCAAAGCTTACAAGATGTCCAAAACTACCTATAAAATGAATGTAACTACTAGCTACTTGCAATCTAAATTCTAAAGAGCTAATTATTACAAAATAGAGCACTAAATGATTCATCCTCGTGTAGGTGTATGTGGATTCAAATGCCAACGTCAAATACCAAGTAGCACCTATTAAACTCTCACCAGGCGTCAGGGTATATAGCACAAAGGCAGTAATGAAATCCAAACAAGAACACCATAGAAATAAGGCAAACAAACTCCAAATGATCAAACCATAGTAGCTCTTCCTTGTCAAAGCACAGCATATAGGCGTGAATGTATGAATCAGCTGCTCCAATCTGAAGATATGTATTGTATTAACACCTTCAGAATGAGTGGGTAAGCACATTAATACCACTGAAGAATGATAACAAAAAAACAAAAAATGATGCATCACAAAACTGGGAGGCAGTGATATTTTATTATCCAATGTCCAAGCTGAAATCACAAAGTCATGAAGCACTGATAAACTAGTACTTAAGCAACTATTCATGCACGACTAGAAATCTGCTTTCATATTTAAAATTTGAACCAATAATTCTTGTAAGATTCCTTGTGCCAGAACCTCAACTATATATAACCTTCTATCCCTTTTTAAATGACCCCCAGAATGAGCGTGATACCATGCTAATACCACTGGGAAATCATTCAACAAAATCCAGAAATTAAAGAGATTATGTTCTGGTATTACACTGAGAGATGTCTTTATTAATCAGGTTCCTTTCTCTTGGCTATCCTAAATCTAAGGTTAGGAATTTGATATTTGTCCATGTTTATCAAAGTCTTTCCTTCATATGGTAATTCTTGAAAAGATTTGAATGTAATTGTACCTGCAAAAGAGAACAAAAGGCTAGCTAAAAAGTCTGGAATTTTGTTGCCTTCCCTTAGCACATGCTGAAAGAGAACATTATAAGTACTCTTTATCTCCTTTATCTTCCTTACTTCTGCCCCTATAGACCATGGTGTTTCCCATTCATCATCAATGATCTTCCTCATTGTTGGTTGATTTCCCAATGCACACGCAAGTGTACGTGGTCGACAAGTAATATAGGAA
>ML309140.1:0-22155 GCA_005239505.1 Nicotiana paniculata | reverse complement strand
TTTTTTGTAGCAAGATGAATAACGAACTAATTGAGGACTCGTTGCAAATAAGTAAAATATTAACAAAATATACAAATATATGTATCGAATGTGAAAGAGACAAAATAAATGGAATACTTTAAATACGTTAGAAAATTTTAGACGTACTTGAAATATTAGCCCATGTGTTCATACCCGAACCTCGGGTTGATATGTTTAAATAATAAAAGGATCATGTGCGCATTCCGCGTCTCGATGCCTTTAGATTTAAAAGTAATTATGCTATAACCTCGTGTATATTTCGTCCCTTGGTTTAATATTTAATTTCAAAGAAGTATCTTGTGTGCNTCTCGATGCCTTTAGATTTAAAAGTAATTATGTTATAACCATGTGTATATTCCGTACCTTGGTTTAATATTTAATTTCAAAGAAGTACCTTGTGTGTGTTCCGCATCTTGGTAAACACAACTAAAACAAATATAATAATTAATTAAACGGTAATAAATAAGCCATGATCAATAAAATACAAGAATAGCTAAAAATTGATTTAAGCCTTACATGAGTCAATAAAGCGACCGTGCTAGAACCGCGGGACTCGAGGGGTGCCTTACACCTTCCCCTCGGTCAACAGAATTCCTTACTCAGTCTTCTGTTTTCGTAGACCATAAATTAAGAGTCAAACCATCCTTTGTTAAGGGATTCAAGATAAAAGGTGGCTTGGAACACCAAAACTCAATTCCAAGTGGCGACTCTAAATAATAAATAATCCCTTTTCAAAACGTCACTTCGATTGGAAAAACTCTTCTAACTCAACCTCGTAATAAGGGTTGTGGGACACAAAAGAGGTGTGACAACGCCATCTGTGAAAAGGGTCCACACCCCCAATGATGTACCCAATTTTAACAAAAGTTCCTTTTCGACATCGGGTACGAGGGATGGCGTGAAGTTGGCCACGAAGTCTGCTAAGATTTGAGACTTGATGGCCTTTCGTGGTTGATACTCGATATCATACCCACTGATTATGATGGCCTACTTGGTTGATCGGCCCGAGAGTTTGGGTTTGTGCAAAACATTACGAAGAGAGTAAGTGGTCACTACACAAATTGGGTGACACTGAAAATATGGTTTTAATTTCCTAGAGGCGCTTATTAAAGCAAGTGCTAATTTTTCTAAGTGTGGGTACCGAGTCTCGGCCTCACCTTAAGTTCGACTAACATAGTAAATTGAAAATTGCATACCTTGCTCTTCTACAACTAAGACCCCACTTACTGCGACTTCCGAGACTGCCATATATAAGTAGAGTTGCTCGTCCATTTTTGGTGTATGAAGCAATGACGGGCTCGAGAGATACCGTTTTAACTCTTCAAACACCTGTTGGCATTCCAGATTCCCAGAAAAAATCTTCTTCTTTTTGAGCAGTGAGAAAAACCTATGACCTCGATATGAAGACCTCGAGATAAATCGGCCCAAGGCGGCAATCTGCCGTGTCAATCTTTGCACAACCTTAACACTGTCCACGACTGTGATGTCTTCGATTGCGTTGATGTTATCGGGTTTGATTTTGATTCCCCGATTCGACACCATAAAGCCGAGGAACTTGCTCGAACCGACCACGAAAGCACATTTCTCGGGGTTGAGCTCCATGTTGTATTTTCTCAATATGTTGAAGGTTTCCTGCAAATGTGTTAAATGGTCCTCTGCGCGCAGGAATTAACTAGCATATCATCAATATTACATCCATTGATTTACCTATTTTCTCTTCGAACATTTTGTTCACTAGGTGTTGGTAAGTAGCACCAACATTTTTTTAGTCCAAATGGCATTACGTTATAACAATATGTGCCATATTTTGTGATGAATGAAGTCTTTTCCAGATCCTCCGGGTTCATTTGAATTTGATTATACCCGGAGTAGGAGTCGAGAAAACTAAGGATCTCGTGGCCGGCGGTGGCATCGATAATGCGATCGATATTCCGCAGAGGAAAAAAGTCTTTGGGACATGCTTTGTTTAAATCTTTATAATCTACGCACATCCTAAGTTTGTTCCCCTTTTTAGGGGCTACAACTACGTTTCCTAACCATTGGGGGTATTTTACTTCCCGAATGGATCGTATTTTGAGAAGTTTGGTTACCTCATCCTTGATGAATGCATGTTTTACCTCAGACTGGGGATTAACAAAAAGAAAAATATTGAATGAAAAAGTTAATGTAACCTCAACATAGAGCTCTTTAAATAATGTTTCAAAAAGACTAAATAGATTTGTTTTACCAGTCTGAACTTCGGGTCCAGACTCAATCGATATGTTATTATCTCTGGTGGGATCCCTATCATATCTAAGGGGGACCAAGCAAAACAATCCATATTATCAATAAGAAATTTAATAAGTTTTTTCCTGAGTTCGGGGGTTAACGCCATACCCAGGTATACCTTTTGTTCGGGTAGGTACTTGATCAATATAACCTATTCCAGCTCTTCGACTGTCGATTTGGTGGTGTCAAAATCTTCGGGGATAATGAAGGATCGAGGGATCCACTAGTCGTCATCCTCTTCTCTCGTTCCTTGCTTTTCTGACTGAGTCGAGGCTGGTGGCGGTGGTTTCTATTTGGCCTCCTATTTTCCTTTGACCTCCGATCCCTTTGTTTTCGAGAGCGCCGCTATCGGTATTACCTCATCGACCGCAAACATTTCTTTCACAGTGTGTTGTTCCCCATATACTGTCTTCACTCCATTCGGCGTTGGGAATTTCAATATTTGATGAAGGGTCGAAGGGAATGCTCTCATATTGTGAATCCAGGGTCTTCCGAGCAAGGCGTTGTACCTCATATCACCCTCGATTACATGGAACTTGGTTTCTTGTATAGTCCCAGCTACGTTCATCGATAAAATGATTTCACCTTTAGTTGTTTTGCTGGCCATGTTAAAATTGTTCAGGACCCGAGCTGCAGGTACGGTTTGATCTTGTAGGCCGAGCTTCTCTACAACCCTTGATCGAATTATATTTGCCGAGCTTCCTGGATCAATTAACACACGCTTAACCTGAATTTTATTCATAAGGATATAAATTACCAGAGCGTCATTGTGGGGTTGAGATATCCCTTCTTCTTCTTCATCTTTGAATGATACGGTGCCTTGTGGAACATACTCTCGGGTCCGTTTCCGCCTTGTAATGGATACTTTAGTGCGTTTAAACACGGGCCCTTGTGGAATATCGACCGCACCGACGATCATATGGATCACATGTTGTGGCTCTTCTTGTTCATTTTTCCTGTTGGCGTCCCTTTCTCTGAAATGGTTTTTGACTCGATCGCTTAAGAACTCTCGAAGGTGGCCCTCGTTGAATAGACATGATACCTCCTCCCTCAGTTTTCTGCAGTCTTCGGTTCTGTGGCCATGCATGTCGTGATACTTGCACATTAGATTGGGGTTTCTCTTGGGTTATGGGTCTGGGCCATCTAGTATCTTTGATTCTCCCAATTGCCCACAAAATACCTGATGTGTCGATACTGAAGTTGTACTACGATAATCGTGGTGCCTCTGTGGGATCGACATGTTTATCAAAACCACTTTTTCTCATGAGTCCTCGGGAGCTCTACCCTCGATTGTTCCCTCGATCATTTCAGATGGGATTGCGTCTTGGGCCGCCATTTCTGCGATCTATGTTGTATGGTTGATATCGGTCTCTGTTCAGCCGAGGCTCCCTGTTGATATCCCTCTGATTTTTACCTATAGGTTTGTTCGCATAAACGGAACTGGATGGGGTCCCCAATTGGTCATCCTCGACCCCGATCTTTGACTGGTACCGATTATGCACATCGGCCCAGGTTACCAACGGATATTCAACTAAGTTTTGCTTCAATTGACGTGATTCCACCGAGCTTCATTCGTTCAAATCCTGAGTGAAAGCTTGAACAAACCAATCGTTTGTGACCGACGGTAGTTCCATGTGTTCCATCTGGAACCAGGATACAAACTCCCTCAGCATTTCATTATCCTTTTGTTTTACCTTGAAAAGGTCCGATTTCCTCGTCTCAACCTTTATTACCACGACATGTGCCTTTATGAAAGAGTCTGCAAGCATGGCGAATGAGTCAATGGAATTAGGTGGTAGATTGTGATACCTGATCATTACTCCTTTCAATAGAGTTTCTCCAAACTTCGATCTCATCATATTCCAAATCATTTCCCTTTATGGCGCATGTATAAGAGGTGACATGTTCGTTGGGATCGGTGGTCTCATTGTACTTAGGGATTTACGGCATGTATAATTTCTTCGGAATGGGCTTCAAAGCTGCACTTGGGGGGAGCGACTTTTGCACAAACTTCTTTGAGTCCATACCTTTTAAAATCGACGGTTCCCCCGGTATTTAATCAACACGGGAATTGTATGTCTCTACTTTCTTATCATTTGCTTCGATTTTCTCCCCCCCAATTCGTCTAGTGAGCTCCTCGAGCATTTTCATTACGGTGGGGTCCTTCCCTGATTCATTGACGTTCGATATTTCTAGCACTGGCTCGGTTCTATGGACGACCTCTGGTTCGACCCCACTAGGCGCTCGATGCTGGTTTTGTAGTTGTGCTATAGCGGCTTGTTGAGCCTGTAGCATTTCGAATATTACTTAGAGGCTGACTCCACCATCGCCCTGCGTACCTTAACCACCAGATCGGCCTTCCCTACGTACGCTTCCTTTGAGATCAGCACCCATATTGCATTTAAGGCAATATGTGAACTGATATCGACTGGATTGGCAATTGGTTCTCCCTCGAGACCAGCCTGAGGCACCTCGATCCCTGGGGCAGCTATATTGTCGTTTTCCCCGTGAAATCAGAGGCCGTTGTCACCATGTGTGGGTGATGTTATTGAGTTTGACATGTTTTAATCCTGAAAACAAGAACACTTACAAGAACAAGCATAAAGTAATGTGCGTTAGCGAAATCGATATTAAGCAATCACTATTATCCTTAGCCCCACGGTGGGCACCAAACTGTTTACCCTAAAATTTGGATAACAATTAAACTTATATTGTGGTTTTAAGGATATGTGATTTCATTAAACACCAATTAATAAATATAAAGATAAATGACATAATTGAATTATAAGTAAAGCAAACCAATGTTCGAACATGACTTCTGTCACGATCCAAAATCCATCAGTTGTGACGGCACCTAACCCAACCCGCTAGGTAAGCCAACTAATAACTTCCCAATTCCAATATAGTAAGAAGACAATCAAATAAAGAAATTATCTGAATCTTAACACTTTCCCAAAGACTGGTAGTACAAATCATGAGCATCTAAGAATAGAATTTACAAAACTGAAATGAAATAATACATCGTCTGTCTAAAAGTACATAAACAAAGTTTTTTTAGAATATAAGGCTACCCCAACAAAAGAGGCAGTTACCACAGGGATGCAGGTACCTCTTCAAATCCGGCAACCATCGAACACAGCAACAACAACAACCAACATTTGCACGCAATGTGCAGAATAGTAGTATTAGTAAAACTGACCCCATGTACTGAGCAAGTAACAAACTTAATCTTAGGTTGAAAGTAGTGACGATCTGGAACATAGGTCGGGTCCAACACCAATAACCACCAATAGTTTGTAACAATGTAAAGCAATTAAAAAAAGAAGTAGCTTAGAGATAAAATGGTCAGCATTTTCATAGTTTCCCAAAGTAGTTCCGCTTTTCAAATATAACAGTGAAAAACCCAAGTCTTTTATCGAAAATTTGCCAAAAATATGAGTAAGTTGGAAACTATAATCTTCCTTGAGAACTGTAATTTTTCCCAAAATCTTTTCATCAGATAAATGTTTCATTTTCAGATAGCATGAAGAAAGTACATCTCCATGCCTATATTCAATACGTATGAGAAGTTTGAATGATGTGATACCGTACAACATGAGGAAAAATGCATCTCTATGCATGCATGTCAAGTGTGCATATCAAATGTGATGCAACTCAATGATAAAACCATATGCATGCTCTCAGAGTATCAATTCACTCAATCCTCCCAGTCATTCAGTCCTCACATTCACTCGTCACTCATCACTCGCACTCAGTAGGTACCTGCGCTCACTAGGGGTGTGTACAGACTCCTGAGGGGCTCCTTCAGCCCAAACGCTATAACAAGCCAATCATGGCATAAATCAGTAAAACATGATGCGGCGTGCAGCCCGATCCCATAAACATCCTCACCATCAGGCCCTCGGCCTCACTCCGCCATCAATCTCTCCAGTCTCTCGGGCTCTCAATGCCATAAAACTAGTCCGACAACAATGATATGATGTATCAATACATAACAACTGATACTGAGATATGATATGAATGCATGGATTTGATTGAGTACGAACATATCAGTAAAATCAGTGAGATGACAGTAAAAAATGACCACTATGGATACCAACAATATCGGTATAAAGCCTAACATGATATCTAGCATGATTGACAGCTCAATTACTTTATCACATGGTGACAACACAAATAACAACAAGATAGGGCCACTATACAGTGCCATGGAAACAACAGAGTCACAATTCACAGGGTGTACGCCCACACACCCGTCACCTAGCATGTGCGTCACCTCAATACCAATCACATAACACGTAATTCAGGGTTTCATACCCTCAGCACTAAGTTTAGAAGAATTACTTACCTCGAACAAGCCAATTCCAATACTGAGCAAGCCAAGCGATGCTTCAAAAATGTCACCCCGCGCGTTCCGACATCCGAACGGCTAGAAACTAACCAAAAACAACTCAAATACATCAAACAATGCTAAAGGAACCAATTAGAAAAAGGTCGAATCTTTAATCAAAAGCCCAAAATCAGCCAAAAATCCAACCCGGGCCCGCACCTCGGAACCCGACAAAACTCATAAAATACGACAACCCATTCAATTACGAGTCCAACCATACTAGTTTCACTCAAATCTGACTCCGAATCGATGTTCAAAACTCAAAATTTTACTTTATGAAATTTTAAACAAAACCCCCAAATTTCACTTTGAAATCATCAATCAAATGCTTAAAACAAAGACGGATTCATGAAATATAACCAAAATCAAGTATAGAACACTTACCCCAATCCATGTGGTAAAAATTTCCACAAAACATTGTCCAAATCTGAGCTCCCCAACTCGAAATATGACCAAATGAACAAACATTCGATATTAAGTACTTTTGCCCAACTATTCTACCTCATTTTGCATGTCCAATGATCCCAAAATTTGCTTTTGATGTCTCCAATGGATTTCTTATGAAATTTCAGTCAAGATAGGCTTTTGAATCACTCCATTTGACCTTATAATGAAGGAGATATGTTGGTTTCAATATTTGGAAATAGTGCAGATTTTTAATACGAAGTCAGTGACAATTCGTAATTAATCTGAAAAATATGGCAACCCAATTCTTAGTAAAATGACCATAAAATCCTCATACGATGTCCAAATTCGATGATTCTTTTTTCTACAAATCCATAATTATGATACAGATCTAATGCTTCAACTAAAACAGAAATCGGAGCTCATTTGTTCAATGTGGTACCATTTATGCTTGAAGAAACGACGTCGAAACATAAGAAAAACGAGCGCAACACAACCCAATTCTATCCAAAACTCACCCGAGCCCCTCGAGACCGCGCACGAATACACCAACAAGTCCCATTACATAACACTAACCTAATCGAGGCTTCAAAACACACATAAAAATATCGAAACGCCGAATCGCACCTCAAATCGAAATCTATGAACTTTGAACTTCCCATTTCCAAAACTCGCGCCGAAACATATCAAATCATCCCGGAAAGAATCCATATTTTTCACACAAGTCCCAAATGACATGACGAAGATATTCCCATTCCGAAACCACAATCCGAATTTGATATCTTCAATGTCAACTTCTGGTCAAACTTATGAACTTTCTAAGCCTTCCAATTTCCAACTTTCGCCATTTCAAGACAAATTCTACTACGGACCTCCAAATCACAATTCAGGCGCGTTTCTAAGTCTAAAATTACCTAACGGAGCTAATGGAACCATCAGAAATCCATTCAAGATCAAATACTAAAAAGTTAAACTTGGTCAAACCTTTCAAATTTAAAGCTTCTAGCTGAGAATCATTCTTCCAAATCAATTCCGAATAACCTGAAAACCAAAACCGACGATTCACATAAGTCATAATATATCATATGTAGCTACTCATGCCCTCAAACTACCAAGTGAAGTACAGATGCTTAAAATGACCGGTCGGGTCATTACAACTTCAGCCCTCGAGTCGAAGTACTCTCGAACCTATAAGAGCAAGAACAATAGGAAAATAGAGTAAACTGATGAACAATAATGTAAGTGAGAAAGAGATGATTGTATTGCTATAATTCATGTGAATAATGATGCCTTACAAATGATTAGAACTCCTCTTTATATAGCAAAGAAATTCTACTTATAGTATAACTCTAATTACAGTAGGAAATCACATAATTAGCTAATTAACCGCCTCTGATTTGATCCGTTCCAAGATTTACGCCATGATACTCGACCAATCACGGATATCTCGCTCTTCCATTATTAAGCCATCTCTGATATTAATCGGTCTCTCTCTCTTGACTTCGATAGCTAGCAACCTCGATCTCGAAAGAGACTTCGATCTCGAACTCGATGCCTCAGCTTTATGATTTAGTTGAAACTGACCTTCGATGCAACATTCCGGTCTAGATTAGATAGTTAAATGGGGTGGCTTCGATTTTAACCGTATACATTATTGATTTTGGGTGATTTTTGTTTAGATAGCAGAGAACGCTTGTTCTTCTCGTGCATGTTCTTTTCAATTTTCTTCATTTTGTTTCTTGCTTCTTACTTATCGTGTAAATCATGTTAGTTTAAGAGTTTGCTCTAGCACATGAATTTAGTTGGTAGAGTTTTGTTTTCATCAAGTTTGTGGTTATGAGATTTTTGTCTCCGGAGAAAAATTGGTTAGCGTGATGGTTTTTGAAGACGATTGAACAGACCTCTCGGGGCTAGCTTTACTGCGATGTGCATCGATACAAATGAGGTGTGCGTCTTTCTAACTTGAGTTTTTATTCTTTGGCTCGGCCTTGAAATTCTTTTTTCTGGATAATTTCTTATTTGATTGTGTAGTTGGTATTGTAAAAAGATCTTGTCATATACATCTGACTATCTTATGGTATTAACGGCACTTTTTAAATTCAGATCTCTTGTCATTATAGCTCTCTAATGTATGGCCTTTCTTGTTGAAGTTTGTGGATATACACGTGGCAAGTTTTAATAAGTTGAGCACAAGGTAGAACTTCTTGTAATGTTGTACTTTTAGAAGTGTAGTTTTGGTTCGTCGATGACTAATTTTTATAATTTATGTTTTACTTTGGTATTCTTGGTTCCGAGATAAAAACATAATCTTATAACCAACCTTTTCCCTCAACTGCACCCATAAAAGAAACTAAGACGATCGTTAAAGGGCCGGAGAATAACAAATGAACAATTAGATATTGTAGCTACGCAATAGCGAAAAACCCAACCAAAAATTAATATACACGAAGAATATTGTATGTGAGAAAATCTTAGGTAAGCCAAGACCAAGTGACATATTTTTACCTCATAAACTAAAATAATGTCATTATAAATAATAACTAAGTCAATATAATGGTTCATCTTTTTTCATATATAGAAGGTTTTCAATTAATATTTGAATTACTTTGAATTTGAGACATGGTCACTTAAATAATTTGTAATAGTATATCAAAAATACTCTTTGAACAATACGTATGTAATTTAAATTTATATATTTTATCTAAATTTTATAAAAATAATTTGGGATACACGTGTAATGCACGTGTCCAGAAATTAGTACAATAAAAAACTAGAAGAGATCAGTAGACTGTAGGCATGATGTTTCTTTTGTTTATGCAAATGATATCCCCTTTTTCCTATGTTTATGCAAAGATATTCCCTTTTTCCTACAACACCAAGCAAACGTTGACTTGATAATTTTAAAGAATATTGACCGAATAAATGATACTCCATCCATTTCAATTTAGATGAGGTAGTTTGATTCGGCACAAAGTTTAAATTTTTTTTTTTTTTGAAATTTGTGATCTTAAAAGCTCAAGGGGTAAAAATTCGGTGAGGCCATTATATTTTTGTGGTTATAAAAATTTCTTATTAAGGGTAAATGGGTAAAATAAAGAGTTTAAAGTTAAGTTATTTTTAAATTTAAAAATATGTCATTTATTTTGGAACAAGCTGAAAAGGAAAGTACCTCGTCTAATTTGAAATTGAGAGAATACTCCATAAAAAGCCATTTATAAATGGAAAAGAACTTAAAATACCCCCTTACTATGTGAAATAGGACACGCTAGCCCTCTGTTAAAAGTTGACCTCTATTATGCCCTTGGCGTGAACAAATGAGCTCGTATATGTCCTCTATCACTAGTGGAGCACTATAAATTCACGTGGAATAACATTTTGCATTTTAAAAATCTAAAACTATATATCCCCTAATTAAAAAATCCATTTGGATTTAAAAAATACCCTCACCCCTCTTTTTTTCATACCGCACCCCTGCCCCACCCCCAAACAGGAGCTCCATTTCTCTCTCTCTCTCAAAGATGCCTGCCAGCCCTCCTCGCTGGTGAACTGTCGGATTTGACCACCGACGGGTCTAGTCGGCCAATCATGGGTATTCCCCTATCTTTCCCTTCTCGCTGGTCAGCTGTCGGATTTGACCATCGGCGGGTCTGGTCGGCCAATCATGGATATTCCTCTATCTTTCCCTTCTCACTATCGACAGTGAATCGACGACCTCAGATTTAGCCGAAAACATCTCTCTGGCGTGCTTTAGCTTTCTTTAACTTCTTTTGTATTTTATCTACTTCTGCTTGCTGGATCTAATGGAAGACAAACAAGAAAATATTTCCGAAATCTTACTGGAAAAATTATTGGCGGCCGTTTGCCTTGCTTCTTTAGCAATGCTATTCCGACGCTCTTCGTCGTTAGAGAAGCGTCCCAGGTTAATCATTTCTAGACTTTCTCCCCTCTCTTGATGCCATTACTCTTTGGGATTCACTGTTCATTATTGCTTAGCTTTATGACCCTTTTTGGTTTATAATTTTGAGTGGATTTCACGACCTTTTGTGTGTAATATTATAGTGTTGTTCTAGTGTTTTTCGCCGTGGTAGCAACGCCGTCTCCGGACGTAAATTGTGGCTATAAATTCGAGTGCATGTCTTTCTTTGAATCTAATTGGATTTTGGATTTTTGGTGACTTTAGTTGGTCGGATAATTTCTGGAAACTCCGTTCGTTTCAGCCTCTGTCCCATGGCCGACGCTTTGAATGGTCCAGATAATTTCAAGAAAACCCATTTCAAATATTGTTCTTCAGTTGAAATTCTGGTGCTTTAAATAGCCCGCGGACTTTGCTTTCTTTCTTAGTGTTATTATCCAGCAAGATTGGGGGTGGGGCAGGAGTGTAGTATGGAAAAAATGAGGGGGGGGGGTTGTTTTTTAAATCAAGGTGGCTTTTTTAATTAGGGAATATATGATCTTAGATTTTTAAAATGCAAAATGTTATTTCACTTGGACTTATGAAAGTGCTCCGTTAGTGAGGGAGGACATATTCGAGGTCATTTGTTCACGACAAGGTAGAGGCCAACTTTTAACGGAGCGCTAGCATATCCTATTTCACATGATAAAAGGACATTTTAAGTCCTTTTTCGTACATTAAATGAGGGGAGTACTTTTTTTAAAGTCTTTACTTTCCCTTAATTTCTTCATCAATTAGTTTTCACTTTTATGATTTTGCAATATATAATGTTCTATAAAATTAACAACTATTTCAACTTTCTCAAATCGAACACAATATTCCCAATTGAATGAAATTGGAGACATTCATGGACATAACCTGAATTCATGTCCGATAAATATACAAATTGTCACAACCTGGAATTTCCAATTTCAGGACTGTGATGACATCTAACATTTTACTTGCTAGGCAAGCCACCGTTAGAGTATTCTTTAAGCCAATTTTAGTAAATTTCAACAACAAAATCAATTAATCTAAATAGAAGCTAAAACTGAAATGCGGAATAACATAAATTCCATAACATCTTATACAATTTGGATCTGGAGTCACAACTCACGAGCTTCTAAGATTTTCTACAAACAGAGTCTGAAAGAAATACAACTGTTCTGAATGAAAAGAAACAGTAAACTAGGAAAAAATAGAAGGGAACTTCAAGGTCTGGGGACGCCAACAGATCTACCTTGAGTCTCCAATAAGCAAGTCCAAGCCGCTAAGCCTCACGGCTAGGGTTGGTACCAAAATCTGCACAAGAAGTGCAGAGTGTAGTATGAGTACAACCTACCCCATGTACTCGTAAGTGTCGAACCTAACCTCGACGAAGTAGTGACGAGGCTATGACAAGACACTCACATAATAAACATGTACAAATAATAGTATATGTACAAGATAACAACAAATAAAAGCTAATCATGTACTATTGAGAGGGGGACATGTTAAAGGGGATACAAGATACGAGAGATACAACGAAAATGATAACAAGAAAGTCAATATGCCTTTAACCAGTGAAAATACTTAAGCACAATGAAGAAAATTGCACGGCATCACCATTCATGCTTTTACAATTAACCTCACAGTGAAACAATGATAATGCACGACATCACCTTTCGTGCTTTTACTCTCACTCTCAATATAAATAAATAGATACGGCACGACATCACCCTTCGTGCATTAACTCTTATAACATGGCACGGCATCACCCTTCGTGCATTAACACTCACAATATGGCACGACATCACCCTTCGTGAATTAACACTCACAATATGGCACGACATCACCCTTCGTGCTTTAATACTCTCCCTTACCACATAACAATGAACAAGTATAACAAGGATGTAGGATCGACAAGAACAAACCTTACTTCAACAATGGTTCCACAATACCAATCTCAACTTTGGAATCAATACTCAATTATCAAAAAAGTCCATAAACACAGTAAGAACGATCAACTTAACAAATAACCAGTCTAAGCATGGATAACATGATCAAAGTAAGCAATAATTGCAAGGAAAAAGTCTCACCCGCATGCTTTAACCCGACAACAACGCATAAGTACTCGTCACCTCTATATGTTGTACCCAACATCTAAACATGTAGAAAATGGACAAACAAGTTCTAAACCCTCAAGTCAAGATTAAACATGGAACTTACTGATAAGTAGGGATTTTGACTGCTTAATTGCTCTCTTTTACTTGCGTTTTAGCTAAAAAAATGCTTAAAGGTATTCCCGAAAACTAATGAAATGGGCTTTCTTGCAGGAATGTTGGGGAAACGAGCCAAAGAAGTGAAAATCAATTCAAAAAGGAGTAAAAATTGGACAAGGACCAAAACAAGGTAAAAAGGCCTACAGTGCGGACTGCACATACTGTGTGCGACCACAAACTATGAAGAGGCACTATTGGATTTCCTTCAGAGATTGCGGACCACACAATTCTGGTGTGGTCGCAGAAGAGGAGATTTAGAGAGTGTGCTTTTGGGTAATCTGAAGATATGTGGACCGCACTATTATTGTGCGGCCGTACTAAAAAATGTGTGATCTGCAGAAGAAGGTCCAACCCCAGTCTAAGTTTAAGTGTGCGGCTGTACGCAGAAATGTACGGTACGCACAATTAGATGAAGTGCGGCCGCATCCCAATTTTATGCGACCGCAGAAAGCTCAATTGTCCAGTCAATCTCAAAGTACGGACCGCACACAGTATTGTGCGGCCGCACAACCTCCACAGGGGCATTTTGTCAGATATTTTTAGCTTAGTATAAATAGAACATTTTATCATTTTTTTAGGTTAAGTGGTGTAAGTGAGGAGCATCTGAGCTGTTTTTATTTTCTGTTTTGTATAACACTGTACTAGATTAGCTTTTAAACATAAGATTTTCTCTCCTTAATTAATTATTATGCATTCTATCTTAATTTCTTCTTCAATTTCTTCATTTTCTATGAGTAGCTAAACTCTTATCTAGGGTTGTGACCAAACCCTAGTATGTGTAATTAATGGGTTATTGATTTAGGGCTTATTTATGAATGAGTATATGCTATTTAGCCTTGTTCTTGCTTGAATTCTAGAATTAATGGTTGCAAACATTGATTCATGCCTATTTGACTTAGTCTCTAATTGAGAAAGAGAGACTAAGTGTACGGAAACTTGGATAACTAGGAATTGGACTGAACTCAAGAAATTGATACTCTCAATTAAAGGGTCGAACCTAGAGATAGTAAGACCCGACTAGAGCATTTATCACTTGCTTTGTGAAATACCCATTTGGACTTGAGAAAGCCAAATCGGGGAAAATTACTCAAACTACTGTGAGGTATAGAGTGAGTAATTGTGTGTGATTGCTATATTCTATCCCGATCAACCAAACATGACCTAAAGCTCTAAATCCGTTAGGTAACCAACTAGGTGCAAGTCACAACCCTAGATCTTTTATCACTTGAAAAGCAACCAAAACCAAAAATATTATCTCCTCGTTTTACAATTGCAATCAATATCTTAAAGTAGAAGCAGAAACAACAATCAAGAATGTGGAAGAGTAATCTAGGGCATATCATACATTCACACTAAGTATATACCTAATCCCAAATCTAACTCCCTGCGGATTAGACCCCGACTTGCGTTGGGTTTTTATTATTGATTCGATCGCCTCACTACCTATATTTGTGGTGTGAGTTTGGGAGAGATAAATTTTGGCGCCGTTGGGGAGTTAAACAGATTTAGCTATATATCTAGGTTTTTGTGTGATTTGTCTTCTTTTCCTTCCGAGTCACTAATTTTGTTTTATAATTGATTATAGGTACGAGAATGGCTCTCAACAATGAGTCTGTTGGGAATTTACCACTAGGGGAGGATGTGGTCGATGATCAAGGTGATGAGGTTCATCCCGAACCTCAAGCAAATAGGTGAGGCCTACCGCCTCATGATAATATTCCCGTCCCTCCCCCACCTCCACCAAAAGAGGCAGCGCACTGGGTGTTGCCGAACGAGGGTTATGCAAGTGCTATAGTCCCACCCCATATTAGGGAGGGCAACTTCCAAATCACCAACGTGATGCTTACACTACTTGAGTAACGGAGATTCTTCACCGGGGCTCCAAGCCAAAATGTTTACAAGCATCTCAAGGGGTTCGTCGATACTTGTTGGAGGAGCAAGCAAACAAATGTTTCCGAGGATGCACTGCGTTTGAGGCTATTTCCCTTTTCTCTACGGGGAAAGGCATTGGACTGGTTAGAGAGATTACCCAATCATTCCATCCATACATGGGATGAGTTGGCCGAAAAATGCATTGCCAAATTCTTTTCTTCGGGGCACATGGCTACACTACGGGATGAAATTCTAGCGCTCAAGCAAGATCCCGATGAGACATTGAACGAGATTTGGGAAGGATATCATACCATGGTGAAAGAGTTCCCGAATAATGATATGAACGAGTCCATGATCCAACAAATCTTTTCCAGGGTGATCAACACAACAAATCAATGTGTGGTAAATCAACTCGCCGTAGGGAACTTCATGAACACGCCTTATGCCGAAGCCTGTGAAATTTTGGATGAGATGGAGGATACCTCGTCGGCGTGGCAAAGTAGAGCCAATGTTCCTCAAGGTGACCCAAATGTCATTCACCTACATAAGGAACTACATGATCATGGGCAAGCTATTTCCGAGTTGACAACCACAATGAACCAATTGGCCAAAGCTCAGATTCAACAAGTTCAAGGGATAAAGAAAGTGAATGCGATGGAAGGGTGAATATGATGATGAACGAGAGACAGTAAAGAGGTCAACAAGTGCAAAACTGTCCTGAACAATTTGTGCAAGATGATAGTGGTTATGACAAAGGTGATTCGTACAATGAGAAAGAAGAAGAAGGTGCAATATGTCAAAAATTATGAAGGTCAAAGAAATAATGCTCAAGGACAAAATCAACAACAATGGAGATCACAAGGAAATCAAGAAAGCTGGAACAACCAAGACCACCAAGGCAATTGGAGTGGTGGTAACAACAATCAAGGTAGTTGGGAAATAACAATAATCAAGGAAATTGGAGTAATCAAGGTAACCAAGGAAATTGGGTATTATCAAAGTAATTGGAATGGCAACAACCAAGGGGGTTGAAACAACAATAACCAAGGGAATCGGGGGTCGGGCTTTCAAAGGCCCCTGATGTATCAACAACCAAGCAACCCGCCTCCATATTATTCTCAAGGTTCTAGTTCTTCTAATAATGAGATGGGACGAACTGAAAATATGTTCAAATAAATAATGGAGTAAAATGCCGACTCTGATGCTCAATTAGCCTCCCACAACACTTCAATCCGCAATTTGGAGATTCAATTTAGCCAAATCTCGCAAGATTTAAACACTCGTCCTATGGGGGAACTACCTAGTGATACAGTGGTGAACCCAAAGGACATGAACAATACGGGACATGCCATGGCTGTAACCAAATAGAGTGGAAAAGGTGGGGAGGAAACTACCTCAAACCAAAGAAGAGTTGTGGATGATGATGTGGTGATTCAAGAAGATGACATGCCAAGCAATGAGGTTCAAGCTAATGAAGAAGTGAGAATTGAAATTGATGAAAGTGTGTAGGAGACACAAGAAGAAGTGAACCTGTCTAGGGAACACGTGATTGACATACCGTAACCGGTAGTGCCAAAGTCCAAGACACCAATTGTTGATACCCAATTTTGCCCTCATATTTTTTAAATAAGCCTAAATACTTTCAAAATATCATTTTGCATCATTATTTAATTTACAATATTTACACAAGCACTTTTAATAATTTCCCATAATATTTAGAGCTTTTAAATTAATTTTCTTGCATTAAATTACATAAATATTTAGTAAGTATCTCTTTAAATTATTTGTGATGACTTAATCATACAAATTACTATTTTTCATCCTCATACATGTTTCATAATATTTTCACTTCGTTTCGTATAATTATGTTTACATTTTTAAGCTATTTTATTTAATTTTTTTGCAATAATAGCCTATATTAATATACAAAGGCTCCTTATTTCTATTTGTGTCAAAATAGTATTTTATATTTTTATAATACTACATAATTATTTTAAATTTTTTTAGTGCACAAATATATTTTTATTTATTTACTAATCATTTTTTATAAATTATTTTTGATAAATTGTGTGTACTTAAAAACTGGCCCAACTTTTAAAGCAATTTTCGGACCAAATTGGCCCAATGACCTAAGCCCAATAACCCCAAACGACCCTACCTAGTCCAAAACCGACCCAGTTTTCCTTAAACCTTAGTCGTTGATAAAAAACGATCAATGGATCACAACCCTCAACCCCCTTCTCTTATAACCCAACCCCTAACCCTAGAGACCCATTGTCTCTGCCTAGCCGCCCTCAAACGCTCCTCCCCCACCAAAAACCCTAATCTCCGCCTTCTCCAAATCTTCCCCTAATCCCGGTATCAATGGGATTCTCCCACCATTTACTTACCATATTAGTGTTTCTTCGCTACTAGGTGTTTCTCCATGGTATCACTTAGTGCTTGCCTAAACATGGCAAATACTATCTCTCAGATTCTGCCCGTTCAATTTTAATAGTTTGAATCTGGGCCATGCCGTCTATATACGTTCAATACTGTATTATGTGAGTCCGATTTTGTTTATATTTCTGCTGATTTACACTTTCCCTAAAAGTTAGGGTTTCCAGGATTTCTCTCTTAAATCGATTTTGAACTGATTTGCATGTTTTCTTTCCTTATTTGTTGTTTAATTTATTTCATTTCCTTGTATGTTCGTTCAATTCTTACTGCTATATAAACCCCTCATTTCCCCTCTTGGGACGGACTTTAATCGACATTTTTCTTCACTAAAATTTGGTTTTTTTTTTGCTATTCTCTTGCTTTGTATTCTGTTTTGGCCGGCTGAAAGCCAAGGACACTAAGACCTTGTTACTTAACATGTTCTTGGTGCGAGCATTGCCCGGAGTTCATCGAAGCTCTTGGGAACTTTGATGCATTTGAGATTCTGGGTTTTTGTGGAAGTTTGTTCTTTACTGTTATTCGTTTAACTGGTGAGTTACTGGACCTTTGCAATTTCATTCCTATGTATCTGCAGTTTCCATATATTTTCACCTTTGAATTTTCTTAGCTTAATGTGTTTTCTGGGTTGTTCTTGTGTGCAATTCTGTTTACTTTACTTCAATTTTAGGTCTCTTTAACTTCATAATATTGATAGTTTGAAACTTACCTAAGATTGATTTGAGCAAATTAGACTCTTTTCAAGTTCGTCTAGCCTATGTGTTGTAAACTACTGCTGTTTGGGGCCTTTGCACTTGTTAGCATCTCTTTGGGGTCTAATTTTGTTTCAGTCTATCAATTATGTTATTTGAACATGCCTTTCCTACATAAGTTGTGCTCTCTTAGTTAACTAGTCAATTGTGTTCAAAACATGAAGGTTTACATTTACTATATGGCATAAGTCTATTTCCCTATCCTATTCTAAATTTCTGTGGTGGTATCTTGCATATGTAGCATGTTTTAATCCTGTCAACCATGACTACTTCTCTATCAATATGCCTTTTAGCATGTTTTTGGTTCCCCTGGTTCACCAGTAGTTGTAATAACCTGCCTCCTTATCATGTCTAAATGTTGTTCTGCTACCAAGTTAATATGACTTTTTTCTTAACACTACACTTAGCATAATTGGGACCTTTTCCTTTATTACGAATGTGTGTATGATACTTTTCATCAATCTTGTAAAACATGTTTTTCCCTTAACTTTGCTAATGTAGGACTGTTTTATGCACTAAGTGTTGAACTTGTTTTCTAAATCTTTTCTAAGTTTGTTCTTAAACCCTGTGACTTGTTTGATTATCTGCTCTATATGCTCAACCTGACTATGCCTGTATCCCTTAGATTTTGTCTCTCAACCTTGGTTTACTTTTCTTCACTTGTTACCTGGGCTCTCTTGACTTCTCATTCTTAGTCGGTTGAAAGCCAAAGCTTCCTAGGCTTTATCATTGACCTCCCTAGTGTGAGCACTGATCGGGGTCCATTTGAAGCCCTTGTGAACTATGACACACTAGGACTTGGGTCCTTAGTCATTCTATGACTCTTAAACTACTCCTATTCATCCCACTCTATACTGTTATCTGCCGTATACCTGAATTGGTTGATTTAAATGGTGCAATACTTAGCACTATGGTAAAAAAAATTGACTTTGGGCTCCTTTATGGATTCTAGGGTCGTGTGTCAAATATGGATCCTTAGTAGAGGCCTGAGTATGCTGTGTGAGAATTACTGAAGGCCCATACGGTGCTTGGTATTTCATTTGGGCCTACTGTGGGCCTATTATCATTATTTGTGTAACATTTGTATCTTACTCATTATTGGTCCTGTAATAACTTTTGTATAAACGAATGGGGTATTAGTAAAAATGGAAAATAGGTAGATTTTAATATTTGCATGGAAAACGAGTAGATAATATGCCTATAGGACTTGGTGCGTTATTTTCTATATGTGTTACTCAATCACTGTGTGCACTATAGAAATCATGCCATTAGGGGAATCGCACACACACACATCGCCTGCTAGCAAACATGAATAAAATGCTGCAATTATGTTTACTGCTATGTGCTATTAGAAAATCTGCCTATAAGAACCAGTTGTCGCTAATTGTTCTTTCAATTTGCATCATTAAATAGAAACTATGCCTATACGATTAAGATATCACAATAAAATGATCTCTAAGTACTGTGCGTTAGAGATCCTGCCTATAGAGAATAATTGCTCGCCATAATTAGTTAATGCTAGGCCACTCAAACATTGTTTTATGTGCACCCCTGTTAGAGAGCATGAAGAATTCTGGGACTTCTCCCAGCAGATTTTGTTACATTCAACTACGTAGATCACCTAGGCATAATATATATAGGACTAATAACTTCAAACTTGCAATTTCAGCAACCAACTTGTAATACCTGTATAATTCTTCCTATGAACAATATATTGCATCTGAAACTGCCTCATACTTTGATTCAAAGCCATCTAGAAATCATGTCTATAGCACCTAAGGTTCTTAGTTCAAAAACCTCCTAATTTGCATATGTATTTACGTGCATTTGCTGTTTAAGTGTGGAGGTCAATATGTGCCCTTAACTGCTTTTATGTGGAGTCTTATTTGGTTTGTTTGTCACTTGGTTTTCTTCATTTTTTGAGCAGCCTAGGTAAGGACTAGAACCATCCAAATAGAGGTCCAAAACCTCCTGGGCCATAGATGTGGGACGGGTAGTGCATGTGTAGGGCAAGATTTAGAATTGAATTAGAACACTTTTTTAGGTAAACAACTTTAACATAGTAATCAGGTAGTAGGAGATGATTGTCTGTGCCCGATGAATAATATGAGTAACACCCTACCCCAAGGGAGTTACGAAATATATTTATGTTGCACGGGGTGATGCTTTAGGCTAAAAATCTTAGGACCCCCCTCCCCTTCTTTTCTTTCTCTCTAGTAGAATTGAAATAGTTGTACCTCTCTATTCACATTAAGATCTTTGTAATAAAATTCTTAGATTTTTGTACCCTCTTTGCTTATTTGATCACGTAGCCTAATCCACATAATTTAAGTTCATCTAGTACCCACACTTGTGGACCTCGAGGAGTGCCTAACACCTTCTCTTTGAGGTAACTTGATCCCTTACCTGATCTTTGGTGGTGTTGACCAGTTAAATCATAGTCATTTGCACAATAGGTGCCCTAAAGCACCTTAAAAATCATTAGGTGGTGACTCTCCTATTTTAATACCCATTTAAAAGAGTTGTCATATGTCGAAACCCGATTTCGCAAGAAAAAGGGGCGCGACACCAATGCCAAGGCCTCCTCCTCCGTACCCTCAAAGGCTCGCAAAGCAAAATAGCGAGAACCAATTCAAAAAGTTTATTGATATGATTAAGAGCTTGTCCATTAATGTGCCGTTGGTTGAGGATTTGGAACAAATGCCGGGTTATGAAAAGTTCATGGAGGATTTGGTAACAAAGAAAATATCAATGAATTGTGAACTATCAAGATGACACATCAAGTGAGTGATATTGTGCACTCCATGGCTCCGAATTGGAAGATCCAGGCGCTTTCACAATCCCTTGCACTATTGGGAGCGCCGACTTTGCCAAAGATCTATGTGATTCGGGGGCAAGTATCAACTTGATGCCCTACTTTATGTTAAAAAATTTGGGAATTAGGCAACCAATACCCACATCTATGAGGTTGCAAATGGCGGATCAGACTATGAAGAGACTATTGGGTATTATTGATGATGTGCTAGTTCGTGTTGATAAGTTCATCCTTCCAGCAGACTTTGTGATCCTTGATTGTGAGGTTGACTATGAGGTGCCTATTATCTTGGGTAGACCTTTCCTTGATACGAGGAAGGCTCTTGTTGATGTGAAAATCGGTAAGCTCACCTTCCGGGTGGGCGATGAAAATGTGGTTTTCCATGTGTGCAAATCGACGAGGCAACCAAACAACAACGAAGTTTGTTCGTTTGTGGATTTAGTGACCAAAGTGATTGTTGATGATGCTAGTGCTGTGATGAATGTTGATGATACCTTGGAAACTGTGTTGCTTAATCATGATGAGGAGGGGAAGGAAGGCTTTGTGGAATGTGTCAATGCTTTTCAAGGAATGGGGTCATATACTTATTAACCCCGAAAATTGTCCTTAGATCTTGAGAACCGGAAGACTCCTCCAACAAAGCTCTCAATCGAGGAGCCTTCCACTTTGGAGTTAAATCCTTTGCATTCACATCTCAGGTATGAGTTTCACTTTACCTGTTATTCTTTCCTCTTTCTTGACTAACTGTCACACCTCCTTTTTCCGACACAGGGTTGGATACNTGTGCTTTTACCTTTCTCACTTTTTATCCGCATTTTAATATTTATGGAATTATTTTAATACAAGTCACGATTGACGTGCACTTGTTATTTTTTGACACGTTGCAAACTGCGCCACATGAAATGTACCCGCGATTTACAACATGCTTATTTAATTAACGCTTTGAGTTAGAGTCGGGGACATGAGTTGTCGCTCCCGAATGTTGGTTAGGTGGCTTCGGTATA
>ML309139.1:0-40325 GCA_005239505.1 Nicotiana paniculata | reverse complement strand
TACATTCCGCGAGCGGAGTGTGATTTCCCCCACTCTTATGGGAACGGGCCGTACGCCACGGCGCTTTGAGAGATTGCACTTTTGGTACGGGTCGTTCGATCCTCGGCAGTGCATAGAGAGATTGAGAGACGCACTTTTGGTACGGGCCGTTCGATCCTCGGCAGTGCATAGAGAGGTTGAGAGATGCACTTTTGGTACGGGACGTTCGATCCTCGGCAGTGCATAGATGTGAGTACTTTGTGGAGAGGTGCACTTTTGGTACGGGCCGTTCGATCCTCGGCAGTGCACGGGCTTGACTACCTTATGACTCCGACCAGTTGTTCTTACCCTGCATGCGTATGATTTATTTGCTGCTAAATTCATGGATATTGATCTGACATATATTTGTGAAAAAAGTGAAGTGGTAATGGTTTTATTTATTCCTTGTATTCTTCCTCGATTTCAGTATCTTACATATATACTTGTTGCTTCATTGTCTTTAGATGCCTACTATTTCCATTACATCCTGTTAAATTATACTGTTGGACCTTAGTGAGTGTCATGTCGACCTCTCGTCACTACCTATTCGAGGTTAGGTGGGATATAACTGGGTACATATATATTTATGTACTCATGCTGCACTTCTGTACTTAATTGTACAGGTTCTGAGGCTGGTGTTTCTGGTTATCTGGCCAGAGCTTGACATATATTCTGGACCTGAATCCACGGTGAGCTGCTTCCGTTGGCGATTCGCAGCAGTGCTATGGAGTTATCTTTTGTTTATTTCTGTCTACTTCTCTCAGACAGTAGTACAGTTTGTATCCTCTTTTGTATATTCTACTAGTTCGCATGTTGACTTGTGACACTAGTTCCTGGCACGCACATAGTAGACTCTTTTTGGGACTGTATATATTGGATCATGATCATTTTGGCTTTATTTAGTTAAGCTGGTTAATATTTCCGCTTTTATTTAAATAATCTAAGCTTAAAACTTTGGGAATATGTGGGGTTGGTATGTTAAATAAGGAAAATCTCACTAGTAAACTGCTGTTGGCTTGCCTGACTCCAGTGTTGGGCGCCATCACGACCTGTGTTGGATTTTGGGTCGTGACACAGCTAGAGAAAGATGATCTTCAGAGAGATTGAAGTCGTAGTAATCTGCTGGTTTGAGAGCTATAGAAAATGATCCTGAAGTGAGGCTAGGCGGTGGTTCCATTTCTAGGAGGCCAGGTGTAAGAAGCGGAAGTCGAGCAGTCGCAAAGCAGGGGAGCGACATCATTGCTTGGAATTTGAAGATATTATCGCGCATTTAATGGATGTCCATGAGGAGTGGATGGACTATTAAAGTTGGTAAATGAAGCAGGGCATAGGATGTGGTATTGAAGTCGTAGAGAGCGTGCATTTCAGCGTCGTTGGAAGGTGTCCGCGGGTGATTTCCACAGGTGGGTTATCTCCTGTGAATAGGTTAGCGGTGGCATGGTTGGCAGGTCTCTGTGAGGGGTTCTAGTGGCTATTCGGTAGAAGGAAAAATGTGTGAATGATGCTAGAGAATTTGAGTATTTAGGGAGTTCTAGCAAGAGAATTTGGAAGAATTGGACGGATTAGTTGAGCAACATCGTGTTATCAAAGGAGAAAGGATCTCAGCAGGGTCTAGATTGGTGCAAGAAGTAGCTTCGACTAAGTGGGGGAGTCTCACCATCTGCAGTTGGGTTGCAGGATTGTGTTATCATAGGGTTGCGGATTGTCGGCGTGTTTGCAAGTTATTACAGCTAAGGGAATGGAGTAAAAATGGTGATTGTGCATGGGATTTGATGAATGTGTGCAAAAGATGGCCCTGTCGGGCCAGGGTTAGGCTTTGGAAAATTCAGAATTTTTTCTTAAGGCATGGGCGAGTTGTAAGGATAGTGACTCGGTCACGTGTTTCCTTGGAAGGGGTGTTCATGTGCTAGAAGAGCCTTGGAGTTGATTGTATTCGGGGCCAGTCAGAGTGGGTGACTCTCAATAGCGGCCCTAGTGAATTCAAAAGTTAAGAATGCGGCGTTTAAGGGTTGCAGGCAGCAGTATGATCGAGAATCGAGCTTTTGCAAAGTAATTTCTGAGAAAAAAGAAGATGTTTGGAATGTTCTATGATATGTTTCAGCATGCCAGATAGTATTGGAGGAGTGAGAGAAATAAACTCCGGATTGTAGAAACATTATCAGGAGGGTATGAGACGGGTTGCAGGATTTAGGCAGCATAGTCTCATGAATCAAGGTCACTCGGGATGAGTGAGGGTTGAGTCTGCTATGAGTTGAAGGAAGTTGCTATTATTCCTGAAGCAATTGAAGATGATTAAAAGAATATAGATTGATTAGCCAGGGTTGAAATGGCACATTTGCGGCAGTGATCAGTTCCTTTGATGTTATTAAGTTATGCATGTGGTTTATGCCGGTGTGTGCGGGGCTTGTCGGCCATCGTAAGAGATTCCATGTGGGAGCATTTGAGTGCTATGGTCTGTCAGGTATAGGCAGATCCTGGAAGGGTTATGTTGGTACAGACTACTACTTAAGGATTTGCATGTTGGGTGATTGTGGGAATTCACTCGTGTGTTGAGATGGTACTCTTGAATTGAGTTAAGTAAAAGGTTTCTATATGATGAAGTGTTCACCCTATTGGTGGTTCAGAAGTTATGATGGAATTCTTGCGCTACCTCATATTGGCATGTTAGGTGCGGTAAGCAGTATGTAACTGGGAGTAAGAATCGAGATTGCAGTTCGGTGTTAATAAGGATGTCATGAGCTCGGAAGAGCAAGAAAAAGTGATTTGAAAGTTCAGAGTAAGCTGGTTTTATCTTCAGTGTCACATGAGATTGATATTCGGTGGAAGAGGCTTTGTACCCTGGTTATGGGTTCTTGATTTGTCTTATAGCGTAGTATGGCCAGTGGTGGATGTGCAGACTTGCTACCTTTGTGGAAGGTCGTGGGAGCGTGACCACGGGAAGATTGTATAAGTGTGACATGTAGTCACTTGATGGATTGAAGATTTGGACCAAGTATAAAGAAGTACAATATTGTTTATTTGAGAATTTATGCTTGGAGGGCGTTCAGTTCAGTTGATTGTGGATTACGGGGTGTTTGTCCCGACTATGATGGTTGTTCTCACGTATTATGAAAGAAAGTGGGTTAATGTGGACCCAGGTAAATCTATTAGCTTAGTTTGGTGCGAGCAAGGTAGACTCGATGTTTGTGGATGGATTTAAATATGATTATGGGCTCCGTATGAGCCAGGCATGTTCATTTCAGTAGATCGCTTTTTCATGGGAAGGTATTAGAACATCATATGTGTTTCGTCTTCGTCAAATTCATGTGATATTATGATTGTGCCGTGTGAGTTGTGAAACGGCTTGATAATTTCCTATGTGTTGAGGTCTCGCGTAGTGGGGATGTTATGTGAGCAGGATAGCTCTTGAGATCCAGAGTGTGTGTGTGTGTGTGTGTATATCGCACCTCAGTTGTGCTTGAGTTTTGTAGCCTACGACTTTATCAGTCTCCCCAGGATGGTATTATGCACTTAGCGTGCTTATGATCGATATTCAGTAATTTGTAATAGTGAGAACATCAACTCCGTATATATATCTTCTTATGTAAATTTTATGTGTGGATCGGGTGGCACGTCGCCACGTGTATGTTATTCGGATCGGGTTGCATGCCGCAACAATTTGATGATGAATAAGGTTCCTATATTTATTATTTCTTATGTTCTACTTCCTATTTTCTGAGAAAAATTCATATTAGTTGCGTGAGTCGAATAGTCCCTTCCTGAGTCGTTTCTTATTATCATGTTCGAGTTATGGCCTATTGGCGCGATGTGGTATCATGTGAGGCTGTCAGTCTTATTTGGGGTGATTCGTTGTCTGAGCAGTTCATACTGGGTGAGATGAGATTTTCGGATCAGGGATCAGTACGATAATGTTATGTGAAGTGTATATTAAAGAACAAATACCATTGTTCAGGTTCATAATGAGGTGATGATTCTAGTCAAGATGAGATATTCAATGATTTGTTAACTCTGCAGTTGGGTATGAATTTCTACACATCTCCTCCGCTGTGGTGGTATCGTCAGCATTATAACAGGATGTATGTATATATATCATGAGGTGCATTGGAAGCATCAGATTCATGGAATTTTGGCTATTAAGGTTCAGGGAGCGTCATTGTGGTTAGATGATGATTTTTGCAGTACATGGTGCTAATTCAGCAAAGGTATGAAGTCATGTTCTGGTATATCGTGTGGTGGCTGATACGGTGTTTATATATTGGAACTAGGCCTGGCAGAGAAGTTTCAGGTATTGGAACTGGATTCTGAACTTATTATATGTATAAAAGAAGAAATCTTCAGATTTGGTCAAGCTAATGTACTCAACTGGGTTGTGGTAGCACGGGCAGGTGCACGAGGTGTTAAACAGTGATTTCAGATAACTCCAGAGCTGTTCTTAGCACGTTCAAGGACGAACGTCTATTTAAGTGGGGGAGAATGTAACGGCTCGACCAGTCGTTTTGAGCTCTAGCGCGTCGTTCAGCGGATTGAGGCTGTGAGCAGCACCATTTCAGGTATTATGACTTGTAGGTATGGTCGGAATTGAATTTCGGAAAGTTTAGAGTTGATTTGGAAAGAAAATTCTCATTTCAGAAGCCTTAAGTTGGAAGAATCAACTAAGATTGGAATTTTGAGTAAACGACCTCCGAATCAGGATTTGAAGGTTCCAGCAGGTTCGTATTATGATTTCGGACTTGGGCGTATGTACGGATCTGGTTTTGGATAACCCGGGAGCATTTCGACGTATATTGTGGAAGTCAGCATTTTTGAAGAAATTTCCTAAGTTTGACTTGAAGCACATTTCAGTGATGTTGATGTCCGTTTGGGATTTCGAGTCTGGGAATAGCTTCGTATGGTGATTCTGGAGTTGGGAGCGCGATCAGAAGTGAATTTGGATGTCCGTAGGTCATTTGGATAAAGATAGAAATTTGAAGGTTTTTTTTGAGAAATTCGACCGAAAGTGGAAATTTGATGTCGAGGTCGGAATGCGATTCCGGAAGATGGAGCAGGCCCGTAATGTCGAATAGGACTTGTGTGCAAAATTTGGGGTCAATCAGACGTGATTTGATAGGTTTCGGCATCAGATGTAGAAGTTGGAAATTTCTAAGTTCATAAGGTTGGGATTTGGGTGCGATTCGTGGTTTCGATGTTGTTTGATGTGATTTGAGGCCTCAAGCAAGTCCGCATTATGTTTTGGAACAGGTTGGTATAATTGGACGGGGTCCCGGGGGCCTCGGGTGGATTCTGGGCAGTTAACGGATCAAGTTGAGAGTTTGAAGGCTGGAATTTGCTATCATCTGGTGTGACCACACCTGCGAGGATTTGGTCGCAGGTGCGGCTATGGCACCGCAGGTGCGAAGAACTGATGGTCTGGCTGGGAGCGCAGGTGCGATGATATTTTCGAACTTGCGAGGTCGCATATGCGGGTTATGGGGCGCAGGTGCGAAGTTGGCTCGAGCTGAGGAAAACCGCAGGTGTGGAGGTTTGGTCGCACCTGCGGAATCGCAGGTGTGTGTGTTGGATCGCAGGAGCGTAAAATGGCCTGGGCAGAATGTTTTAAAATCGAGGATTGTTGGCCATTTCTTCATTTCTTCTTTGGTTTGGTCGATTTTGGAGGAGCTTTAAGAGAAGGTTTTCGTCAGGAATCACAAGGTAAGTAACTCCTTCATGTTTCTAAGTTAGATACAAGGTTCTTGCATGGAATTATACATGAAAATTGTAGAATAATTTGGAAATATTGAAGAAAACCTAGAAATGATAATTTGGATTTTTAACCACGAATTTGAGCATGGAATGTAGAGTAAATTGTATATTTGAACTAGTAAAGCGATGGGTAGAATATATCTTCGAGAAATTTCGGATTCCGGGCACGTGGGCCCGAGGGAATTTTGGTTATTTCACTAATCGGGGTTGGGAAATAATATAATTTGGAATTGTTGCAAATATTAGAGTATGTTTTCATTGGTTTGCCGTGATTTGGATAGTTTTGAGGCATTGTGCGTCCGTTGGAGTCGTCGGAAGGGATTGGAAGCCGGTTATGGAATTTCAGAGCGAGGTAAGTCTCCTTTCTAACTTTGTGAGGGGAAATTTTCCACCTAGGTGAATTAATTAAGTATGTGCTATTATCTTCAGGGGCTACGTACGCACGAGGTGACGGGAGTCCGTGCGTAGATACTATTATGCCATGTCCGGTTAGTCTAGGACCCACTAGCATGCCTTACGTGTTGTACCTATGATCCTGCCTGTAATATTAAACTGCTAATATGATCGAAATCGTAATTGAATAAAGAAGACTAGAGTTCATTTTCTTAATCATCTAGAATGAGAAATTATTTCCTCCGTGGATAATTGTATACCTGGTAGGGTTATATTATGGAATATCATTAAACCTGACAAATGAGTTTCAAAACAAAGATTTAAAAGCTATATTTCATATTCCTTTAAGAAGAATTTTACCACTTTCCTGAGAAAAACTGCTTTCTTGATAAAAATACGGATTTATTATGTGGATATGTGTACATATGAGCACCTGAATCGCAGGTATGATTCGCGAGCAGGCTAGTCTTATTATTTGTATGTATAACCGCGTCACATGATCGATTCGCGAGCGGGGTAGATAGATGCATCTATGGTTCGAGCCGTTCGACCCTCGGCAGTGCACAATTTATTATTGTTGGTCCTCTCCATTCGACCCTCGGCATTGCTTGCGCATGATATTTACTGCGTAGTTGCTATGATTTTTGCCTGATTACTGGCCTGAAATTTTAAGTTGTCAACTGAAATGACAGAGATTTAAAGTTATATAAGATTTTTGGAAGAAGTTGTTCCTTCCGGTTGATTAATTATTATTTGATAAAATCAAACACATTGATTAATTGTTATTAATATGACGAAGATTTAAAGTGTTAAAAGTGGAAATAGTTGATATTATTATTCCTGAACTTAATAAATATCCTTTGATAATCATGCTTAGTGTCACACTTGAATATTCTAAATTGACCTTTAGCAAGTGTCTAATTTGTCCTCTCGTCACTACCTCTATAAGGTTAGGCGGGCGACTTACTGAGTACATGTTGTTTTTGTACTCATGCTACACTGGTTGTGCACTTTATTGCACAGGTACTTTCATGGCGATGTGGAGGATTGGAGATTTAGGCGGGCTGCATCATCAGGAGGCGATCTACAGCTGACAGAGTCTCTCTCATACTGTATTACATTATTTTATTTTCCCTTGTCCACTTGTATTTCGGACAAGCTTTGTAGAAATTGTAAATTTTTTAGAAATTGCTCATGTACTTGTGACACGGGGTTCTGGGATGTGTTGGGATATATCTGTTAAAATAGGACTATTTAAACCATTATATTTACTTAACAGATTTTATTTAGTTAATATGTAATAAAGTGAAAGGAAATGCTTTTCATAAATGTTAAAACCGGAAATTATTTCAATTAATAATTGGCTTGCCTGACAATGATGTCCGACGCCATCACGACCTTATGGATTTTGGTTCGTGACAGTTGATGCAGCATAATCTGATGCCATCATAGGGTCTCTACTCCCTAGTTGATGCCAATATAGGGTTTCCACCCCCTAATTGTTGACTTTCCAACACAGGGTTTTCAATCCCTAGTTGATTTTATTTTTAGACATAGTGTCTCTATTCCCTAGTCTACGTTTCCTTCGGGTACACCACTCCCGCCCTTTTATCGCTTTCAATAATGAAGTAGTATAGAATTTCGTTACCAATAACTCACGAAATTTTCCTTGTGAAAACTGGGGTAGAAAAATTTTGTTCTTTTATTTGTTTTGGTGTCTGAGTAGGTTTTACCTCGAGGCACAGGGTTCGAGATGACCAAAAGAAGAAGTCTCAATCTAGAATAAAAGAAGAGAAGAAAAAAGAAAAAAAGTGAGAAGTGAATCCAAAATGCAGAAGCGGAGACAAGATGTGGATTGCTCAAGACATGACTGAAGTCACGAGCTTTTCATGTCCCTTCGTGATCCTTAAAGCTGAAGAAGAATGAACTAGCACTTGCAGCTAACATGCATCAAGGTTCAAATCAAAAGTCTGCATGAAGTACCATTCAAGACTCAATATCAAGCTTCATAAGATTTATAGATAGGAATCTTGTAACTCATAGCTGATAGGCTTGTTTAATTCTTTTACATTTTGATTTTGATGTAATAACAAGACAGCGACCGGAGCCTCGACGGAACCTCGCTCGACTCTCGAACTCATCGTTCCATCATTCTCCTTAAACTACACGCGACCTGATTCCCTTACGACCCGAGATATGTAGGGTCCAAACAAGGACTCGGTTTCACCCTTTCCTTTGTTTATTTTCGCTTTTGACTAAAGATTTGGTCAAACATTAGTCACACGATTCACCTTGTCTTTGCCTGAAAACTCTTCATGTTTCCAAGCAAAGAGGGGCATGCTGTGAGCACCTAATTTTTTTTACCAAAACCATAATTTTCACCACTTTTAATATGTAAATATTATTTGAGTTTAATCTACATATTTTTACCTTTATTTCATTTTTAGTAGGTTTTATTTAAGAAAATTAAAAATCACAAAAAAGTTATATGTTCTTGATTTTAAATATTTAGTTAGTATTTTTTACTAATGAGTTATTTCCATGTGGCAAGATTCTTCCATATCTTTTACAACAAACTCACATGCTCTCCCTAAAAACTCACATGCCCATACACACTCTTTTTTTCTTGGCCACCAACTAGTCCCTATACCTAATCCTATTTAAACATACACAAATACACACAAGATGGATAGACACACAAAAAAAAGAGACCTAAGACCTAATTTGACATCCCTCCATCAACCATTTTTCACCTTCCACACCCACACACACAAAAAAAAATCGGCTAGACCCCCCAGAAACCTCACCCCTTTTGGCACCAAAAACCCAGCGACACCCTTCAACAATTTCCAAAAAAGAACAACAACCTTCTTCTTCTCTTTCCTCATCATTTTATCACACAAAATACTTCATCTTCCTCACCACCAAAAGCCATCTTCTTCACCAGGAAAAGATGAGCTAACAGCAGCCACAAGATCTCCTTTCTTCTATCATTTTGACACCAAAAATGCAGCAACAAACACTTCTGAAAGATAGCTCTGTTTTCCCCAAAATCTAGCCCCAAAATCACGCCAAATCAACATCAAAAATCAGCTGCAAGAAACCCAACATGCAGCTATATAAGATCAGAATGTGGACTCGAATTTTTCAGTCAGTGTTGACGTCGCCCGTCGAGTATTCGATTCGGATTAGCTCCTAGTTTCCGTCTTCGCTCTGCTAGACAAAGTGATATTGCTGTACTAAAGCTTGGTTTGGAAGTTGTTTATTAATATATGAAAGGTTCTACTCTATTGAAGGTCCAATTCTAAACTTTCTTCTGCATTTTTAATTCCTTAATTTGTTCCTGTTGATGTTCGAATGAGTATTTGTTTGGATTGCTGGTTGCTTTTGCTCTTGCATTTTTTTTTATTAATATAGAGAGAAGAGAGAGAAAAAACAGATCTAAAAAAAGAGAGGTGGAAAACAGAGTTGAGAGAACGAGAAAAAAATGAAGAGCTAAAAAAAATGAAAAAGAGCCTTCTGTCCATTGTCCACTATTGAAAGGACCTCCAAAATTCCAAAAATTTGCAGTAGCCTAACACTCGTGCCAAACACCATTTCTTCTTCACAAATTTCACCAAACACTTCAGAAAACTTGGCAAAAATTTTTGATGTCCTATTTCTGTCCGAGCTCCGATCGGGTCCTGTTCGTGTCTTTGATTCTGATGTCGTTGTCCAGTTTCATTTTTCTTAGCTCAATGGTCATGGCTATTGTACAAAGTTTGTCTTGGAGTTTCTCTTTGTTAATATATTGAAGATGGGTTTCCAATGGTGAAGGTGCATTTTTACTCTGCCAAAGTTTTTTAGATGAATAAAATGTATGTTCTTTAAATTTGCAGTTCATAACTTGCATAAAACTAGCATGCCGTTCTTAGTTTGTTAATGTTTTAGCGAGAATCGGATAAAGTCTATTTGGCTAAAAGTTTTATTTGGTTTAATGTCTAGAGTGACGTTCTAACCTTCTGTTATTATGCTTTGATAGAGATAGGTATGGTCAGTGCATATATAGGTTTGGAACTATATTCTTCCTTCTTTATCGGTGAATCCTTTCCATTTACGAATATTGAATTTTTCTCGTTATCTGACAAATATTTCGTGTAATTTAGCTGTGTTTTTTTTACCAAAAAAATTGGCTCCATTTCTCAAGACGATGTTCATCTAGATAAAGGTGCATAGTTTGTAGATGGAAGGTGTTGTAGTTCGAAGGGTTACTCCTTCTTATAACAGTTGTCTCTTCAATACTGTTGGTTATGTTGTAAATAGTTGGGCCAAAATGAAATGGGTTTAGTTCCAGAACTTAGCACAAAAGGCCTTTGATACCATTTTTGGGCCAAGGCCGATCTGCCAGACCCAAAGTTGATAATTAGCATATTGTCTATTTATCTCTAGCTATGTCATGTAATTAAGGAAATAACTACTACATATTCGTAGAGCGTTTTAGGCGCACTCTTAATCTTTTATCGTGATTGTGTACATGTTTGCCTGACATAATTATGATTCTCAAAATAAATTCAGGTACACGTTCGTCTGACTTTGGCCAAACTGTCTTAATAACAATAAAGCATTATTAGTTGTGTACACGTATGCGTGACACGACTTTGACATACCAAACAAACTGAGTACACGTACGCATGACTCGTTTCAAGATAATTCCATAATCACGAATAATCAAGTAATTTAAAAGCGGTAAAGGGTAAATGTACATATGTTCTAAAAATATGTAATTAAGCAATTTAATTAAGCCAGGTATGATTAAAGAGACCGTGCTAAAACCACAGAACCTGGAAATGCCTAACACCTTCTCCCGGGTTAACAGAATTCCTTACCCCGTCTTCTGGTTTTGCAGACTTTAGAACAAAGTCAAATTTCCTCGATTTGGGATTTAAAATAAATCGATGAATTGGGATACCATATAATTATCCCAAGAGTCCACTCTGAAAATAAATAAATAATCCCATTTCGATTAATGTCACTTCAATTGGAAAAACTCCTATATCCCCCTCGGGAAAAAGGATGTGTGACAACAGCTCTTGAGTTGACCAGATACTGGGGGCACCACCGATCTTGAAAGGAATGGATTCGAATAATTTTGTGCAAAAACCGTTCCCTCCGAGTGCGGCTCCGAAGCCCATTCCAAAGAAGTTCCGTATGCCTGATATACCCAAATATAATGGGACCACTGAGCTCAATGAGCATGTCACCTCTTACACATATTCTATTAAGGGTAATGATTTGGAGGACGACGATATCGAGTCTGTGTTGCTGAAAAAGTTCGGAGAGACCTTGTAAAAGGGAGAAATGATTTGTTATCACAACCTGCCACAAATTCCATCGATTCATTCGCCATGTTGGCGGATTCTTTTGTAGAAGCGCACGCCTGGGCCATAAAGGTTGCAACAAGGAAATCAAACCTCAAGGTGAGACAGAGGGATAATGAGATGCTAAGGAGTTCGTGTCTCGGTTCCAAATTGAACGCATGGAGTTGCCACCAGTCACAGATGATTGGGTCGAACAAGCTTTCATCCAAGGCTGAATGAACGAAGTTCGATAGCATCGCGACAGTTGAAACAAAATTTGATCGAGCACCCAGCTGTAACTCGGGCAAACGTTCACAATCGATATAAATCAAAGATTAGGGTCGAAGATGACCAATTGAGAGCTCCTTCCGATTCAGTACATCCAAATCGGTCGACAGGTAAAAATCAGAGAGATGTCGATAGAGAGCGAAGGTCGAATAAAGATCGATACCGGCCATATATTGCAGATCGAAGGAATAACGGTCTGGGATGCAACTCCACCCGGAATGATCGAAGAAGTGATCGAGGATAGAGTTCTCGGGGACTTATGAGTAAAACTGGCTTCGACAAATATGCGGATCCCGTAGAGGCACCTCGACTATCAGAGTACAATTTTAGCGTCGATGCATCAAGAATTGTATCGGCTATCAGAAGGATCAAAGACACTAGGTGGCCCAGACCTATACAAACCGATCCCTCTCAAAGGAACCCAAATTTAATGTGTAAGTATCACGGCACACACGGTCATATGACCGAAGATTGCAGGCAGTTGAGGGAGGAGGTAGCCTGTCTATTCAACGAGTGTCACCTTCGAGAGTTCCTTAGTGATCGAGCTAAGAATCACTTAAGGGAAAGGGACAACAATAGGAAGAATGAACAAGAAAAACCCCAACATGTCATTCATATGATCGTCGGAAGGGTCGACGTTCCACAAGGACCCATGTTCAAACGCACTAAGGGTGTCAATCACTAAAGAGAAAGGACTCGAGACTATGTGCCCGGAGGCAATTTTATCATTCAATGACGATGAAGCAGAAGGCATTTCTCAACCACACAATGATGCTCTGGTAATTTCTATCTTGCTAAATAAAATTCAAGTTAAGCGTGTTTTAGTGGATCCATGTAGCTCGGCAAACATCATCAGAGCGAGGGTCGTGGAGCAGCTCGGCCTGCAGGACCAAATTGTACCTGCAGCTCGAGTCCTAAACGGCTTCAATATGGCCAATGAAAAAACTAAGGGGGAGATTATCCTACCGGTGAACGTGGCCGGAACCATCCAAGATACTAAGTTCCATGTCATCGAAGGCGACATCAGATATAATGCGCTGCTCGGAAGGCCTTGGATCCACAACATGAGGGCAATATCATCGACCCTCCACCAAATGATGAAGTTCCCCATGACGGATGGTGTAAAAATGGTATACGGAGAACAACATACTGCAAAGGAAATGTTTGCAGTTGATGAGGTAACACCGATCTCGACCTCAAAAATTCGAGCACCAAAGATAAACAGGTGGCCAAATAGCAATTACCGCCCCCAGCCTCGATCGAATCGGAGAAACATGTAATAGATGAAGAAGAAGAGGAGGATTTTCTAACCCCTCGGACCTTTGTAGTTCCCGAAGATTCAGACGCCACCAAATCAGTGGTCGAAGAGCTGGAACAGTTTATACTTATCGAGTACCTGCCTGAGCGAAAGGTATACCTGGGAAAAAACTGATTCAATTTCTTATTGATAACATCGACTGTTTTGCATGGTCCCATTTAGACATGGCAGGGATCCCACCGGGTATGCCTGGACCCTAAGTTCAGACCGATGAAGCAAAAGAGAAGGCCCCAGTCTGAGGTAAAACATGCCTTTATAAAGGATGAGGTAACTAAACTTCTCAAAATAGGGTCCATTCGGGAGGTGAAATACCCCGAGTGGTTAGATAATGTAGTTGTAGTCCCTAAATAAGGGAACAAGCTTAGAATGTGTGTAGACTATAAGGATTTACACAAAGCATGTCCGAAAGATTCTTTTCCATTGCCTAACATCGATCGCATGATCGATGCCACGACCGACCACGAGATCCTTACTTTTCTCGATGCCTATTCCGGGTATAATCAAATCCAAATGGACCCGGAAGACCAAGAAAAGACTTCTTTTATTACCAAGTATAGAACCTATTGCTATAATGTAATGCCCTCGGGATAAAAAATGCAGGAGCTACATATCAACACCTAGTTAACAAAATATTCGAAGAATAAATAGGTAAGTCAATGGAAGTTTATATTGACGACATGCTAGTTAAGTCCCTGCACACAAAGGACCATTTGGCTCATTTGCAGAAAACATTCGAAATCTTAAGGAAGTACATCATGAAGCTCAACCCCGAGAAATGTGCTTTCGGGGTCAGTTCAGGAAAATTCCTTGGCTTCATGGTATCAAATCGGGGGATCAAAGTCAACCCCGACAAAATCAAGACCATCGAGGACATCACCGTCATAGATAGTGTAAAAGCCGTACAAAGGCTGACCGGACGGATAGCTGCCTTGGGATGATCCATCTCGAGGTCATCGGATCGAAGCCACAGGTTTTTCTCCCTGCTAAAAAAGAAAAATGATTTTCTTGGATTCCGGAATGCCAACTGGCATTGGAAGAATTGAAGCATACTTATCGAGCCCACCTCTGCTTCACACTCCGAATGCAGATGAGATACTTTACTTATACTTGGCAGTATTCGAGATAGCGGTAAGTGGTGTCCTAGTTCGAGAAGAGCAAGGTACACAGTTCGGGTTTATTATGTAAGTCGAACCTTAGGGGATGCAGAAATTAGGTATCCACACTTAGAGAAATTGGCACTTGCACTGATATGCGCTTCAAGAAAACTAAAACCATATTTTCAGTGTCAACCCATATGTGTATTAACCACTTACCCACTCCTTAATGTTTTTCACAAGCCCGAACTATCCGGCCGATTGGCCAAATGGGCCGTCGAACTCAGTATGATATTGAATATCAATCCCGAACGGCTATCAAGTCTCAAATTTTAGCAGACTTCGTGGCGAATTTCACACCAACCCTCATGCGTGAAGTTGAAAAGGAACTTCGGTTAAAATCAGTGCATCATCGGGGGTATGGACCTTTTTCACAGACGGTGCTTCGAATGTGAAGGGGTCCGAGCTAGGCATCATTTTGAAGCCACCCACGGGTAGCACTATTAGAAAATTAATTAAAAATTCTATATTGACTAACAATGAAGCCGAGTACGAGGCCATGATTGTAGGTATCGAGCTAGAAAAAATCTTGGGAGATGAAGTTATCGAAGCTAAGTGCGACGTTTACTGGTGGTGAACCAGGTGAACAAAGCATTTGATGTTCGAGAGGATAGAATGCAAATATATTTGGATAAATTACAGGTAACTTTGCACCGTTTCAAGGAATGGAGTCTACAACATGTACCTTGAGAACAAAACAGTGAGGCCAATGCATTAGCAAATTTGGGATCATCGGTCAAAGAGGATGAGATCAGCTCGGGGACTGTCGTTCAACTCTCAAGGTCCGTGATCGATCAAGGGCATTCCGAAATAAATTCTACAAGCTTAACTTGGGAATGGAGGAATAAGTACATGGAGTACTTGAAAAATGGAAAGCTCCCATCGGACCCTAAAGAATAGAGGGCCCTTCGAACTAAAGCTGCTCGTTTTACATTAGACGAAGACAGAACATTATATAGAAGGACATTCAATGGACCATTGGCGATGTGTTTAGGACTGGGATCTACTAATTATGTTCTACAAGAAGTCCATGAAGGCACTTGTGGAAACCATTCTGGCACCGAGTCACTAATTTGCAAGGTTATTAGAAGAGGATACTACTGGGATAGCATGGAAAAAGACTCTAAGGAGTTTGTTCGAATATGCGATAAATGTCAAAGGTTTGCACCGATGATCCACCAGCCCGGAGAATAATTTCACTAGGTCTTATCCCGTGGCCATTCATGAAATAGGGGATGGACATCGTCGGCCCTCTGCCATTGGCCCCAGGTAAAGCTAAGTTCATTTTGTTTATGATTGACTATTTCTCTAAATGGGTTGAAGCACAGGCTTTCGAGAAAGTCAGAGAGAAATAAGTTATAGATTTCATCTGGGATCACATCGCATGTCGATTTGGGATACCCGCAGAAATAGTATGTGACAATGGTAAATAATTTATCGGCAGCAAGGTAACGAAATTCCTCGAGGACCATAAAATAAAGAGGATACTATCAACACTGTATCACCCTAGTGGGAACGGATAGGTCGAATCAACGTACAATACTATCATCCAAAACCTAAAGAAAAGGTTAACGAAGCTAAAGGTAAATGGAGGGAAATTCTACCCGAGGTTCTTTGGGTGTATCGGACAACGTCGAAGTCCAGCACAGGAGCAACTCCATTTCCTTAGTATATGGCTCTGAAGCCTTGATTCTAATCGAGGTCGGAGAGCCCAGTGCCAAGTTTCGACATACAGCACAGGAATCGAACCACGAGGCTATGAATACCAACCTCGAATTGTTAGATGAAAAATGATAAATTGCACTCGTTCGAATGGCCGCACAAAAGCAACAAATTGAAAGGTACTACAATAGGAGAACCAAACTTCGTCACTTCAGAGTCGGGTACTTAGCCTTAAGAAAAGTCACCATCAACACTCGAGATCCTAGTGTAGGGAAACTAGGCCCTAACTGGGAAGGACCCTACCAAATCCTTGATATAGTCGGGAAAGGATCTTATAAACTCAGAATGATGGACGGCAAATCACTGCCAAACAACTGGAACATATCACTTCTCAAGCGATACTATTGTTAAGGTATGACTTTCTCTTTTATTTCATTTATATATTCGATGCCAACTCATTACAGGAGTTCGACAAAAGGGATCGAGACCTCAGGTTTTAAAGTACGCATTGCACTCTTTTTCCCTTAGATCGATTTTTATCCCAAATGGGTTTTTCCGTTAAGGTTTTTAACGAGGCAACAATTATGTGCTACCTGAGGATAATTCAACAGTATCCAAGGCTTCTTTGCAATCAACCTCGAATACTGGGAGCATCACCCTTGGATGTCATGTACATCGTGTCAAAGGGCCTCGATAGGGAAAACTTTATAATGGGACAAATGGTCGAATGAACTGTGTCCATATATATTAGTCGAGTCCCGATGACAAAACATGTACGCATGTATAAATTATTCGAAGAAGCATTCTTTCTTTATCAAACGTCTCGTATCTCGAAGCAAATTCTATACTATGCAAATCTCACATTTATGATTTTGTGAAAAATGGCTCAAGAGCAAAGTGCAAACATACTTCGAACACTGGGGGACTGCGCACTCGAGTTATCTAAAATCAAATTCACAAGACCTCAAAGAGGTACCCCTCGATATGTAGGCCAAGGCCACCATTCTCTGGGACTAACATTACGAACAAGTTCAAAATATTATCGGAAAATAAGCCCAAGAGGCATACCCGAAGGCTACAAACATATTAAGGGCTACGGCCAAAATAATGCGGCTCGGGGACGTCCGAATTCAACAATAAACAACGGGCCTTCAAATTCTTTGAAAAATCGATTAAAAGGCTACCCTCATCAAACAATCAAGGACTTCGATAAAATGCCCTCGAAAAACCAAAAGACTTCGATAATATCAGCCTTTGAAAAACCTTAAGAGGTATCAAACTATATTAACACAAACGTGCTTAGGCACAAAAAGCAAAGGGGTTTCAATCATTGGACTCTCAAAAAATCCAATGGGTAAAAAATAAATGATAAGGCATAAAGATATTTTTACTAATTTTTTAAAGTCGAAAAGGGGAAATAATAGCCATTTTTTAAAGGCCATATCAGCCTAGTCTAAAGAGCCTAAGGGACAGTACATTTAGAGTTCAAGACCTTGTTCTCACTCACTTCGGACCTAACAGTTCCACTATTCGGAGCTCGAATAAAGTCGACTAAAATATAGCTCGAAGATTCGTCATAAAACCTTAAGGGTTATAATACTGTAAGTTCGAAACTTACCCATTATTTGATACAAACTCAAGGGTTTGCTTTATTCTAAGTTCAAAATTTACTCGAACTTAGTTATAAAAGTAATGCAGTTATGGCTTAGTTATAAAGTAATGCAGTTATGGTTTCGATCGAGCCATCCGAGATAAATTCTCAAACATGTTGCTGAGATTAGGGACTTACCCTCACTTAACTAAAAACCTAAGGGTTTATTTTGCTTCGAGTTCGAAGTCAAGGCTCACTCGATTGGTGAAGTTACAACAGTAAAAATTTTCACAAGGTAAAGACGTAAAACATACTTGAACATGAAAACTATGAAGGCATACGAAAAGAAGTTTTCTATTATATATGGAAAGGTATGTACAAGAGACCGATCAAGGTATTACAAAAAGAAAAGGAAAAAAGAAGCTAAGTTCTATGATCAGGGCCGACCTATCCTTCGGGGGCAGCTTCCCCGGGAACGACTTCTTCTCGAGTATCTTCATCAAGAATAACTTCTTCTTCAAGCCCCCATTCGGATCCGTTTCGGCTACCTTCTTCATCATCATCTTCGTCATCAGAGGAGGCAAGCTTTCTAGCTTCGGTTTCGAGCACCTTGGCCTGGCTATCTCCTCGGAGAGGTCAAAACCTCGAGCGTGGATTTCCTGGAGGGTTTCCCTCCGTGATTGACATTTGGCCAGGTCATTGCTCCATTATCCCAATCGGAAGCCTTCCTTAGATTCATTAGAGCAGCCTCAACATCGTCCCGGTACATGGCGATGGACTTGTCCGCCATGACCTTGGTCTTCTTGATCTCTGCCTTGGCCTCAGCAAGCTCGGTTTCAAGTTCCTCGATCCTCTTGGCCTGGGCCGAGATTTTCTCTTTAATGCCTCAGAGTTGGGCCTCGGTTGATGACATTTTGGCCAAGGTAGTCTCTTTATCCGCATCCAGGCGGTCCATACTCCCTTTCCACCAATCACAATCGGCCTTAACCTGATCGACTTCTCCCCGGAGCAGCTCGATCCTTTCTACTTTTTGCTGCAACTGAGATAGTGAAGTGTTAGCCTCCACAGTTGGATTAAGTCCATAATTTGTCAAAAGGATGGTTACCTTCTTGTCTAGTTTGGCCTCCTCTTCACGAGCCCTGGCCAGATCCGCTTGAAAATCCTTTATGGCTTCGTCTTTTTGGCCACAAGATAGCTTCAGAGCGTTCCTCTTCTCCGAGACCTTCTGGAGTTGGGTCGAAACTTAGCAGAGGCCTATACAAGAAAGAAATTAGAAGTTATATTTGTAGAGAATAAAGCGAAGGAGAATGACCAACAATAACTGATACTTACCCGAGGAAAGAGACATTGGGCCTCCTCCATAAGGATCGAAACATCGCTAATGTCGGAGGCATCATCGACCCCAATAAAGCAGTACCGGAAAGGATCACCTACACTAGAGCCTCCGCCAATATCGGGAGTCTTCAACTCCCGGGACCCCCTTATCACCTCCTCGGAAAGGCCGGCAGTGAAGGCAGTTGACCTGTTGTCATGGCCCCGAGAAAGTTGCTCGGGGCACTTTGTTGGATATTCTGTGTCACGGAATCGACCCTGTTCAGTGTAGTTGCAGTTGGTCGAGAAATGATCTCAACCTCTAGAGACTCGGGATCCACACTCAAATTTTTCTTTGAAGCCTCCTCGATATGAGGCTTAGTTGCAGCAGCCGCCATCGGCTCGGAAGGTTTGGCGACCTTGATGGCTTTCCTGGGTCGGACTCTTAGCACCGAGGAATCTTCCTCTCCTTCCTCGTCTTCATCTCTCAGTTTTTGGACCGAGTCCACCGAGAGAGCAACCATTTTCCTCTTCACCCTTCGAGGCTTGGGATTGGGGTCGGATTGCGAGGCACTTTTTTGCTTTTTATCCTTTTCTTCGGAACCGGGGACTTGGCTTTTACTTCGCCACTCGAGGGCCTCAGAAAGGCATCCTTGGTCAGGACTTCATAAAAGAAAGTCAGTAATAAATAAAGTACTTAAGATGTCTTTTAAACACAGGGATCCTTACCGTGGTTCTTGGCCTCCCATCGGCCCCTTGCTAAGTCGTGCCATGAACGTTCCGTGTGGGAGGAAGTCGAGGCCAACTTCCGAACCTAGTATTCCAGATCAGGGACCGCTTGGGGCATCCAAGGAACCACTGCAAAATAAATGAGAATGTTAGACATAACCGAATCAGATATTGAGAAAAATGTTTGATATGTTACTTACGGTTAGGGTTCCACTTCTCAAGGAACGTCATCTCCTCCTCCGGTATTATGTCGCGGGTCCTCACCCGTATGAATTGGCTCATCAAACCTCAAACCTTATCCTCGTCGATGCTAGAGAACAAGGCCTTTGTTGCCCGACATTGAATCATACTCAGTCCTTGATAGATTCGAGGTCGGTACAATCCGCATGAGGTGGTTTAAAGTAAATTCCAGCCCCTTGGCCTTGATAGGGAAGAAGCGCAACATGATCACTATGTGCCATAGAGAGGTAGATTTGTCCGAGGGTGACCTGATTGCAGAAATAGAGGATCATTGCGACCCAATGTGAAGGGGTAAGTGTAAACACTTAAGAACCCCTCCACATATGTAGTAATGATCTCCTCGGGAGCATGGATTTGCACCACGACCTCGGGGCCCCAGTTGCAGTCCTTCCTCATGGACTTGATATGGCTCTCCATTATCGAGCACATGTACATCGACACGTGCTCACATTGGCCCAATACCAATGAGGGTTTATCAACCTTGAAGTCGGATTTCAGAGTACACGGGCCGGGAACATACTCATGGGGAGCCGGCTCCACCGTTGTTTTATCGTCGGCCGGCCGAGAAGAAGAGGAGGAAGCTTTTTCCTTTTGTAGTACAATCTTTGAGGTTTTAGCCATTGATGTGGGTGAAGAAGGTCAAAAGAAGATATAAAGCTGGTGGTTCCGGTGATAACAACAGTGGCTTCACAGGCGGCGATAGAGAGGATATGAGAAGGGTTAGAAGATTTGGAGATTTAATCAAAGCAAAAGTAAAGTTTGATTCAATGAAGGAGATGGTATTTATAAGCTCACGGCGACGGTTCAGTAACGCTAATGGCCGACCACCAACTGACATGCATTGATGATTTGGGGAACCGAACCGAACTGATGGGGCGTTTCGGTCACATCTGTCGCTTACGTCATAAAGATGACGTCATGATCAAGGTATCAGGGAATCGAGGCTCAAATCATTTCTTATCGTTTTACGATAAGAAACGCGGGGACTATCTGTATACAGTCGAAACCGGGTATGATCGATTTCGTAGGCTCGAAGAGCTGCCTTGAGGATAAGCTCATAATGGATCTAACTCGAGCTCGATGACAGAGTATGAATCATGAAGATCGAAGCACTCGCTGAGGATCGAGACCGAGCATGACCGAAATCGAGTAACAGAATGGCGAGATATTAGTAACCGACCAAAGATCTCGGCAAAAATCTCGGTAGAAATTGAACCAAGTAGTTATTTACATCAATCATGAGATTTATTTCCGTTATTAGAGTTGTACCTTATTTAGGATCCCTCTACTATATAAAGAGGAACCCATTTCATTTGTAAGATACATACATTCACCGATAAAATAATATACACGCTTTTCATTATCATTCGCTGTTGTTCTTTGCTGTTCTTACTATTTGATCTCAATATTATTCCGAATCGAGGTCGATACATTGCCACAACATTGATTTGATTTATTTTGTCGTTCAATTTATCTATTTATTCATCATTTACCGATCGGTATTGAATCAAATCACGTATCCTTAAAATCACAATACAAGTTTAATTGTTACTCGAATTTTAGGGTAAACAGAATCACACAAATTCAATTTAAAAATGGAATAGATTATATAGTTTTTGCTTTGTCCCTGTTGATGGAAAGGTGAAAATGTATTAGTTTATAATATTGCATTGGAAAAGATTAAGAAATTAAATTATATATATGCATATTGCAACACAAAAGTAAAGAATGATATATGTGTGTTTTTTTCCCCTTCGGAAGGGGGGCACCGTTCTTTAATTAATTAGAATTAATTACAGGCATTGCTAATATTCATACTAATACGTTTCTCTTTGTCGTCTTGTCTCATATACGACGTATCGAGAAATTTCTGTAAGTTATAGCTTGTTATTACCTTGGTAATCTTTTGTTTAAGTTAAATATAATTTGGTAGTATATAAACATGAAGTATCTCTTTACTAGCTCGGTAAAGGAGACAAGTTAAGTTAACGAGCTCAATAATTTTTTCCTAACTACCTAAGTGTCAGAAAAAAAATTCGAAAAACTTTCTGAATAATCATAAAACCTATCTTATGTAATTCACACATTTTGCTATAGGAAACACCAAAATGAAAGAGAGAAATTTCTTCTTATATATCTCAAGTAATTAATTTAGGACTTTGTACTTATATAGTATTGGCACATGTGTATACGGTAAAATCAAGCCCGTTGAACATTTCGGTTTTCCGATAAGACAAACAAGATTGGAATGTGATCATAAGGATTCAGAGTTTGGGCGGAAAACCTCTCACGTCGGGGACCGAGCATAACATCCGCCCTCGAAAGCATCAGGGCCACATCTCCTGGATCCGATTCGAGTCCCTCAACTTCGTAGAGCATCACCAAGCGGCCGAACACGACTAACAAAGAGCCGTGACATCTATGGCCAACCGAATGACAGCGGAAATCTCCGCCCGTATCAACAGTGAACCAGTGATTAGCATAAAGAAAGATTTTTATCCTTTTTTAGAATTGTATTTAGGGTGAAATTCTCCTACTATATAAAGGAGAAACTAACTATTCATCAAGGATATTATAATACACATATCAAGATAATATGCTCGTACTCTCTTTGTTATCCAAAATTCTTATTTTTGTTCCTCAGTTCTTCATTGGTATGAGCCCGAGATCGAAGGCAGGCACTTCGTTAAGCCGTTATTTAGTTCGGGATCACCCTTCTTATTGGTTTGACAATTTATCACCTCTTTTATCTGTTTAATCTGATGTCATTTATCATTTGTATTGAATTAATCCGCATATCCTTAAAACCATATATAAATTCAATTATTATTCATTTTTTAAGGTTAAACAACGTGATGACATTATTTATCTTATATGTATTTGGTCTTACAAGATTTGATACTTTGAGATATTACTTGTATTCTTTCACTTTCAGCAGACACAACTAAGATCTGATAACTTTCTTAATCTTATTGGAGATTTTTTCTTTGTCAATAATGAAGTACTTGGCACTATTAAAAGTCTAATTAATTACCAGCAGTGTTTGTGATACTCTAATATTTGTCTGTTTGTAGAATACAATTGGAATTTGACACATTCTCACTGCTTTACATCTTCACTTATTTTCTGTGTTGCATCCCCCTAAAACTGCTTTACTTCAAAAAGATTATGGCTAATTTTTTTTGGGAAAGGATAATGACAAAAAGAAGCACCACTGGATATCATGAGAAAAACTTTGTTTTCCTGCTATGGAAGGTGGGGTGGGGTTCAGGTCTTTACATGATATATGTAATGCTTTTGCGGCTAAACTATGGTGGAACTTGAGGACCCACAACTCTCTGTTGAAAGAATTTCTTGAGGCTAAATACTGCAAAATCAAGCATCTTGTTGCTAGGAAAAGTTGTTATGACCAGTCTCATACTTGGAGAAGATTAATGTGCATCAAGAAGGAGGCTGAGAAATATGTGTTCTGGAGGATTGGCAAAGAAAATATTTCACTCTGGTGGGATAATTGGATCGGAAAGGGATCCTTGGCCAAGTGTATTAATCGCAGTAATGCATCAAAAAACATTAAGGTCCAGGATTTTTATTGAAAATGGGAGATGGAACCACGCAAAGTTGCACTCTGTCCTACCGCCAAATTTGGTAAGTTCTATTCTATCTAGCCAAATTAGGGAGGACAAGGAAGACTATCCAGTGTGGACTTTGAATCATACTGGATCTTTTTCATGTAGATCAGTCTGGGAACAATTGAGAAAGCACAGAACCAACTTTTACAAATAGCATGATATGGCAAAAGAAATTGCCCTTCAAAGTTTTTTTTTTCATGAAAAGACTACTTCAAGAAAGATTACCCACTGATGAAATGATCCATAGACTTGGAATTATTGTCCCCTCTAAAATGCTGTTATTTTTTCAAGCATGAAAAAGAAACTAATCACCACTTGTTTTGTGAGAGTCAAATTTCAAGACAAGTGTGGGCGTACTTTGCTAACTGTTATGAAGTTAAAATGAGCCAGGGAGACATAAAGCAAATGGCTATGGGATAGTGGTTAACTATAGCTAATGATGGAGTTCATGCTACTTTAATTCAATGCTTACCTTTTGTTATCTCCTGGGAAATATGAAAGAGTAGGTGCAAGGCCAAGTTTACGGAATAAATATGTCTGCTAGAATCATCATTCAGCAGGTGTGCAGATTTATGACAACACTTTTAAATTGTAAATTCCCAAAGCTACTGAGTACGGTTGCCTCAGTCATGGACGGAAATGTGTCTAGGAACCGAGAGGGTACAACAAAGTAATATCTAGCCAAGTTGTGAGATAGACCAAGCCAGGGACAAGTTGACTTAAGTTAAATACAAACGGATGTAGCAAAGGTAATCCAGAAAACTCTGGTGACGGAGGCATAATTAGAGATGCGAATTGGAATTTTATTTGTGCTTTTGCTGATTTCTATGGCCATTGCAGTAACAATATGGATGAAGCAAAGGCAATACTAAAAGGAATGCTTTTGTGCAGGGATAAAATTGAAGGCAATATTATTGTAAAATCTGACTCATTATTTCTTGTTACTTTGATTAACAACAAACTCAAACCACCTTGGGAGATAAGACTAATTTTGTAGTAGATTCAAGAGATATCACATGATGAAACTTTACTTTTGTTCACATATACAAAGAAGGTAATATGGTGACCGACATGTTGGCAAATTTGGGAGAGAGTTTGAAGGATCATGTGATTTTCAACAACTTGACAAACTGTCCACACAATGTTAGAGTTGCTATATTGTTGGAATGAGAAGACATACCAAACTTTAAATTCAAGCCAAAAAGGAATCAGTTTGTTGTTAATGATGTTTTCAATGGATAAAATAGTTTTTTGTATATTCTTAGCATCATTAGGATTATCATATTTTTGTGAGATATTTTGTAGTCAAAATGTAATGGAGAGGATCTCTCAAACTAGGCAAATTAAATTTGAGCAGCAAACTTTAAGGATGATGCATATCATTCTTCATTATATACTGGGAGGGCTAAAGGATTACATCCTCCTCCATAGTTTACTACTTTTCGATTATATACGATTCATGCCTAAAACCCCATCTCCATGATGGATGCTTTGAATTAAAAAAAGTATGTAACGAGAGTTTCTTTCATAGTCCGAAATCATCATGCAACTTTCCTCTAAGTGATTGGAGTTAAATAATATAAAGTACCATCGATTAGTGTAACCAAATCGGTTACATCATATTATTAATTATTTTTCATATTAACTGATCTAATTCCCCTTCATTTTCTAGTTTTTCCATTTTTCCAAATTCCTATTTGGATTGGAGACACTTGTTATGGTTATAAATTAATGTGAAATTTAAATGATTAAAATAAATCCCTAACCATAATTAAAATATTTAATTTCTTCTTTTTCTATTCCCAAATATTTTTCCAACATCTACCTCCTTGAGTTTGACTTTTTGTAACTTAAATTGATCTAAATGAAAAAGAATTATGATAAATCTCCCATCATGCAATTATTTTATACAGTACCTTATTCTCGCATAAAAGAACAAAAAAATGTAAACTTTGTTGAAAAAATTCAAAGAAATATCTGAATACTAGTCATGAAGGAACACGTCTCGTTACTATAACTTTTCTATTATATAGAAAAGGCCAGGTTTCGACCTGGTTGCTTTAGGTCAATAAGTTTCAAATCAAGGGTAATTCGATCATTTTATCTATCAGTTCATATTACTTCAGTTGCATGGCTTTTGTTTATGTCGCCGCCTTCTTTAGTCCCTGAGATTGAACAACCAGCTCATCACATATCAATTCCTTTACCCTAAAATCTCTCGTTTTGATAATTTAAGATTCTATTGTTTTTGGTTTCATAACGGCCTAGATATCTTAGTAGTCTTTTAGTACTATTATTGATATATATATTTAATCAGTTGATCTGTTAAAGCTTTTACTTATAAAAATGCACTGCCTCGGATATAATGTCCCTTCGGTAGATGAACTCACTTAGGATGACTTAATTACTTTTCAGGAATTATTTATTAAAGGAAGTAAAATATGGGCTAATCACTACTCTCTATGATTGTGCTCAAGCTTTTCAGGTGAATATCATGCAATTCTGTAATTGTACAAGCTAATTATTTTCATTTGATAGTAGACTTTTGATTTTAAAAAATTCCATCTTCTATGTTTACGCTTGGCTACTATGTCACCATGAGACTGTTTTTCTTACTGAATTATTAGTTGGAAATTCAACTTTATATTGCTTTTTGGTAACGCTGTAACACTGTTGGAGCTGAGCGTCAATAATTATTGGATTCTGTGTTGTGGTACTGTTTATATCTGTAATATCACATTACTACCATTATACTATACATTGACATTTGATCATTACTTCTCGATTCTATAGGTGCGATTATCATTTGTCAAAGATTGGAAAGAAGCCTAAAGCAATCGTGAATGCGTCATCTTTCGGATATATGTAGATAGTGCTCTCATGGATTTAAGGAATGTGTCACCTTCCAAGCACAACATTCAAGAAAGAATACTTTGTGTATCTATATGAGTGTAAATAATATTCAACGGTTAGTATACAACTATCTTTATTTGGTTTGATCTAATCACGTACATGCATCAAAATTTTTAGCTGTATTTTCATTTATTAAAATGAAGTTAATCATAAATAATATTTTGACCTTTACATTATTGGGCGGGGCCCGTGCTGGCTTGGGCCATCACTATGAAGAAAAACTCAGACTTACTAGTTATGGATTTCTTCAATTTTTTTGGATGACACGATAGGTCATCTAGAGTTTTAGACCTTAATTTTATGTTACGAAGCCTCCGTTAGCTTCTTTAAGTCTCTCTCGATTTGCGTGCGTAGTCCGGTATTTTTCTGAAGGCTTTTATATTAAAAATTGATAAAGTAAGAAATTTTGCCTTTGAAATCTATTTGAGTTGACTTCGGTCAATGTTTTGACCAAACAATCATGTTTTGACGGTCCCGGTGGGATCGTATCGTGATTTGGGACCTGGGAGTATGTCCGTAATCGAATTCGGAGGTCCCTAGCTCGAGTTATTGATTTTTGTCGAAAATTTAAAGTTTAAATGTTTAATGATTTTAAAGAATTGACCGATGTTTGACTTTGTTGATTTCGAGTCTGTATTTTAGTTCCGGAACCCGGTATAGGTCCATTGCTATATTTATGACTTGTCTATCAAATTTGGTGAGAAAACGAAGTTGGTTTGATGTGATTCGGGCGTTCGGTTGTTAAAATAGAAGTTTTAAAGTTTTCTTGAAAATTTCATTTGATTTGGTGTCTGATTCGTAGTTCTAGGCGTTATTTTAGTGTTTGGATCAGGCGAACGAGTTCGTATGAGGTTTTTGGACTTGTGTGCATAATTAGTTTGGAGCCCCGAGGGCTCGGGTGAATTTCATATAGGCTACGAATGGTTTTAGACTTAGAAAATCTGATTTTTTGGACTTCAACTGGAGTCTGGTGTAATGTACTTCGCGATAGCGAAGACACCATCGCGATCACGAAGAGGGAACTGGGTAGGGGGGGATTTTACCCTACGNGGGGGGGGGGGCTGCCCTTTGCGAACGCGGATAGTGTATCACGAACGCGTAGCTTTAGGGACCCGGGGGAGGGGAACTGACTTTACTCTATGCCAACGCGAGCATTGGCTCGCGAACGCGGAGGCCTCGGGGAGAAACCTTCGCGAACGCGTGGATTCACTCGCAAACGCGCAGGTCTTTTGGCTGCTGCCTTCCGCGATCGGGTCAGGCCCTTCTCGAACGAAAAGAAGACACGACGCCCAGTGATTACAACATTTCAAAAATAGGATCTCTCCCATTTTTCATAACCCTTCCTTTAGAGATCGACCTAGGAGAGATTTTGAAGAGAAAACTCAACATCAATTTGTGGGTTTGTACACTTCAACTCATATTCTTCCATTTCTAACATCATCCATTAATTCCTATCTCTAATCTTTGTTCTTCCATGGTAGAAAACTAAGGATTTAGAAAGAATTGAGGGTTTTTGTAAATTAGGGATTTAGACCTCAATTTGAGGTCAGATTCCGAAACTAATAACATAATCGGGCTCAGGGGTGAATGGGTAAATAGATTTTGGTCCGAACCTCGGGTTTTGACCAAGCGGGTCAGGGGTCAATTTTTGACTTTTTGGGAAAAAGTATAGGAATTCTAAATTTATGCCTTGTAATTTATTCCTTTAGCAATATTTGATATTATTGAGTCAATTGTGGTTAGATACGAGTGGTTTGGAGGCGGATTCTAGGGAAAAAGCCCCGGTAGAGCTCTGAATTGATTGCAGAGTGAGGTAAATGTTGAGCTTAACCTTGACTTGAGGGACTTAAGAACCCTTGAACTATGTGCTATGTCAATTTTATGTGTTGGAGCGTATATGCGAGGTGACGAGTGCTTATACGCCGCCGAATTACTTATTTCCCTGATTTTCCACTTTTCCTTAATTATCGTCTTCCATGTCTTAACTATATATGCTCTAAATGCCTTTCATGTGTATTTGCTACCTATTAATTAGTGATCTCTCTTTTTAATGATGTTAGATCTTTTTACATCTTCATGATTCCATGCTATTTTCTCTAGTTGACTTACTTGCATATTCTAATTGTCATTTACTGGAGCCGTCTTGCTGTGTAGTATTACTTATGTGAAATCCCATGTTGTACAAGGTTCCCTTTCTGGTTCAGCGTTGTATTCATTGATCTTAGAGGTTCTTGTGATTTGAATTATTGATTTGACTGTACTCATTGAGTATTTGATACTGATATAGTCGGATCGGGTATCATGCCGCAACATGTTAAATAAGGGTGGATTGATACGGTGAAATAAGGGTGAACTTGTACTGATACGACGGATCGGGTTTCACGCCACAACACATAGAATACGGGTGGATTGTTATGGTGAAATAAAGGTGAATTATGATACTGATATTGTTATCTGGTGGAGTCTGGTGTAATGTACTTCGCGATCGCGAAGCCACCACCGCGATTGCGAAGGGGGAACTGGGCAGGGGAGGACTTTACCCTACGCGAACACGAAGGCTGTACGCGAACGCGAGGTGGAGAGGGGCTGCCCTTCGCGAATGCGTAGCTTTAGGGACCTAGGGGAGGGGAACTGAATTTACTCTATGTGAACACGAGCATTGAATCGCGAATGCGGAGGCCTGGGAGGGAGCAACCTTCGCGAACATGTGGGTTCACTTGCGAACGCGTAGGTCTTTGGGCCGCTGCCTTCCGCGATCGTGCCAGGCTCTTCGCGAACGCGAAGAAGGACTGACGCCCAATGATTAAAACATTTCAAAAACAGGATCTCTCCCATGTTGAGTTTTCCTTCCATTAGAGCTCGTCCTAGGAGCGATTTTGAAGAGAAAACTCAACATCAATTCATGGGTTTGTACACTTCAACTCATTTTCTTCCATTTCTAACATCATCCATTAATTCCTAGCCCAAATCTTTGTTCTTCCATGGTAGAAAACTAAGGATTTAGGAAGAATTGAGAGTTTTTGCAAATTAGGGAATTAGACCTCAATTTGAGGTCGGATTCCGAAACTAATTACATAATCGGGCTCGGGGGTGAATGGGTAAATAGATTTTGGTCAGAACCTCAGGTTTTAACCAAGCGGGTCCGGGGTCGATTTTTGTCTTTTTGGGGAAAAGTGTGGGAATTCTAAATTTATGCCTTGTAATTCATTCCTTTAGCAATATTTGATATTATTGAGTCAATTGTGGTTAGATACGAGTGGTTTGGAGGCGGATTCTAGGGAAAAGTCCCTGGTAGAGCACTGAATTGACTGTAGAGTGAGGTAAGTGTTGAGCTTAACCTTGACTTGAGGGAATTAGGAACCCTTGAGCTATGTGCTATGTGAATTTCATATGTTGGAGCGTATATGCGAGGTGACGAGTGCTTATACGCCGCCAAATTACTTGTTTCCCTGATTTTCCGTTTTTTCTTAATTATCTCCATCCCTGTCTTAACTGTTATATGCTCTAAACACCTTTTATGTGTATTTGCTACCTGTTAATTAGTGCTCTCTCTTGTTAATGATGTTATATATTTTTACATTTTCATGATTCCATGTTATTTGCTTTAGTTGACTTACTTGTATCTTCTAATTGTCATTTATTGGACCCGTCTCTTCTATGTAGTATTACTTATGTGAATTCTCATGTTGTACAAGGTTCCCTTTATGGTTCAACATTGTATTCATTGATCTTAGAGGTTCTTGTGATTTGAATTATTGATTTGACTGTACTCATTGAGTATTTGATACCGATATAGTCGGATCGGGTTGCACGCCGCAACTGGTGAAATAAGGGTGGATTGATATGGTGGAATAAGGGTGAACTTGTACTGATACAGTGGGATCGGGTTGCACGCCGCAACATGTGGAAAACGGGTGGATTTTTACGGTGAAATAAAGAGGAATTACGATACTGATATTATTATATGGTAGGGTCGGGTTGCGCGCCGCAACATATATATAATTTGTTATTGTTGATGTTGTTATGGTGAAATAAGGGAGGATTCTGTGTTGTACAGTGGATCGGGTTGTGTGCCGCAACAACTTATGTGTTTCTATTTTCCTTGAGCTATATTGGTTTTCGGTGTTTTCACTCGAAACTCTAAGGATTTGGTAATTGTGACAGTCACTGGATTATTTCTTGAGGCTGTAACTATTATCTTCAATTGACTGTCCTAATTTATTCCGTATTTCCCTTTTCTGTCTTTATTATACACTGTGTACAGGTTGTAGTGTGGGTGACCTGCCTTAGCCTTATCACTACTTCGCCTAGGTTAGGCTCGGCACTTATAGAGTACATGGGGCCGGTTGACCTCATACTACACTCTACACTTCTTGTGCAGATTTTGGAGTCGGTCCCATCGATAGTTATTAGCATGCTCGGATTGGACACCTTTGAGGAGACTTGAGGTACAACTGCTCATCGTCCGCAGCTCCTAGAGTCCCCTTTTCTTCTATTTAGTTGTGTATTTTCCTTCAGACAGCTTTATGGTTTATTCATATACTTGTATGTATTATTCTAGTAGCTCGTGTACTTATGACACTGGGTCCAGGGTTACATCAAACATTTTAGCTGTTTTAGCTTCCACACATTGCTTTGGATTACTATATTTATTTCATTCCTTTCTCACTATTTAATTTAAACTGTTAAAAAATGCCTAAATTGTTCTAACATTTGCTTGCCTAGCAAGTGAAATGTTAGGCGTCATTACGGGCCTGACGGTAGAAATTCTGGGTAGTGACAAGTTGTATCAAAAAACTAGGTTACATAGGCCTCACGAGTCACGAGTAAGCTCATTAGAGTCTGGATGATCGATACAGAGACGACTGTACTTATCTTCCAGACGCTATAGAGTTAGGAACAATTTCACTTCTATTCTTCTATGTCGTGCGACTTTATTTCTACCATTAATGATTAAAATCTTCTATTCTTGATCCCTCGTAGATGGCGAGAACACGTACCGCATCTTCAGCTGGACAACAACTGGGCCCCCAGCAGTAACTCCTACGAGGGGCAGAAGTCGAGGCCGAGGCCGCACCAGAGGTTGAGGCAGAGACAGAGCTCAGCCTAGATCTCGAGCAGCAGCGCCAGTAGTGGAGCCTCAGGTGGATTTTGATGAGGAGGTTCCAACTCAGACTGTACCTGTTGGACCAGCTCAGATCCCAGAGGGGTTCATCGCCACCCCAGTGCTTCAGGACACTCTAGTCCCTTTGGTGGGCCTTATAGAGAGTGTGGCCCAAGCCGGTACATTTATTATGGCACCAGCCGTCTCTCAAGCTGGGGGAGGAGCACTGACTCCCGCTACTTACACTCCTTAGCAGATGGCTCCCTAGAATCAGACTCCAGTAGCCCCGCCAATTTGGGTAGTTCAGCCGGTTGTTGTGGCACCGACCGGTGATGGACCCGCCATGTCTTCTAAGGATTTATGGATATTGGACAAGTTTACTAAGATCTATCCAGTTCATTTAAGTGGTTCACCTTTAGAGGACCCACAAGATTATCTTTACATCTGCCATGAGGTGCTGCGGAACATGGGTATAATTGAGACCAATGGGGTCGATTTTGCTGTATTTCAGATGACGGGTTCCGCCAAGAAATGGTGGAGGAACTACGTGTTGACCAGACTAGCTGGGTCGCCTGCTCTTACTAGGGACTAGTTCTCTTAGCTATTTCTAGAGAAGTTCTTTCCTATCACATTAAGAGAGGATTACCGTTGGTAGTTCGAGCATCTCCAACATGGCAGTATGACTGTTACTTAGTACGAGACCCATTTTGTGGATCTAGATCATCATGCTCTTATGTTTCTTACTACTGAGAGGGAGACGGTGAGGAGGTTTATTGATGGACTCGCTCACCCTATCAGGATTCAGATGGCCAAGGAGGGGGCGAGATATCTTTTCATACGATTGTTAATGTCGTCAAGCGGATGCTCCTTGAAAAGGAGAGAGGGCAGAGGTATGATAAGAGGCCTCTCTATTCCGATGGTTTCAGTGGTGCCTCATCTAGAGCCAGTGGTACTTTTGGTAGGGGCCATCCTCCCAGTCCATTCCAGTCGGTGCTTTAGGCATCCCACAGGGCTTCAGGGAGTCATGGTCCTTATGTGCCTTATTTTGGGCAGCCAGGCTACAGTGCACCATCATCTGCTATCACTGCGCCTTCGATTCATAGTTATCACTATGGTTATCCAGCCCGTTCGGGTCAGTCTCAGTTTCAGCAGCCATAACACCATGATGGATGTTTTGAGTGTGGTGGTTTTGGCCATATCAGGAGGACATGTCCGAGATTGTTGGGCGGCTCGCCACAACAGAGTTCTCGTTCCATGATTCTGGCACCGGTTGCACCATTGCCAGCTCAGCCAGCTAGAGGAAGGGGTCATGCAGCCAGAGGTGGAGGTCAGGCTGCTAGAGATGGATGTCAGCCAACTAGGGGCTGTCCTAGGGATGTAGTTCAGAGTGGTGGGGCCCAACCCCGATGTTATGCTTTCCCATCCAGGCCTGAAGTTGAGTCATCAGACGCTGTTATCACATGTATTGTTCCAGATTTTTATAGAGATGCTTCAGTTCTATTTGATCTGGGCTCCACTTATTCCTATGTGTCATCATACTTTGCTTCATATTCGGTGGTGCCTCGTGATTCTTTGAGTGATCATGTGTATGTGTCCACACCTGTGGGAGATTCTATTGTTGTAGATTGTGTTTATCGTTCATGTGTGGTTACTATTGGGAGTTTTGAGACTAGCGTAGATATCCTACTTCTCGATATGGTAGATTTTGATGTCATCTTGGGTATGGATTGGCTGTCACCTTATCATGCTATATTGGATTGTCACGCCAAGACGGTGACCTTAGACTTGACGGGGTTTCCTCTATTAGAGTGGAGAGGGACTTCTGGCCATTCTACCAGTAGGGTTATCTCTTATGTGAAGGCTCGACATATGGTCGAGAATGGGTATCTAGCTTATTTGCCTTATGTCCGCGATTCTAGTGCGGAGGTTCCTTACATGGATTCAGTACCAGTTGTTCGTGAGTTTCCAGAGGTGTTTCTTGTAGATCTGTCGAGGATGCCACCCGACAGAGATATTGACTTCTGTATTGACTTGGCTCTGGGCACTCAACCTATTTCTATTCTGCCATACCGTATGGCTCCACCATAGTTGAAAGAATTAAAGGAGCGGTTGCAAGATTTGCTTGATAAGAGCTTCATTAGACGTAGAGTCTCACCCTAAGGTGCGCCTGTATTATTCGTGAAAATGAAATATGGATCGATGAGTATGTGCATAGATTACAGGTTGTTGAACAAATTCACCATCAAGAACAAGTATCCATCGAGGATTGATGACTTATTTGATTAGCTTTAGGGTGCCAAGGTGTTTTCAAAGATTGATTTGAGGTCTGGCTACCATCAATTGAGGATTAGGGAATCCGATGTCCCTAAGACAGCTTTTAAGACTCGGTATAGGCATTATGAGTTTCTAGTGATGTCATTTGGGCTGACAAATACCCCATTAACATTTATGTATTTGATGAACCGATTGTTCAATCCCTATTTGGATTCCTTTTTGATTGTGTTTATTGATATCTTGATTCAATCCCGTAGCCGAGAGGAGCATGAGCAACATCGTCGGATCATACTTCAGACTCTAAGAGACAACCAGTTATTTGCTAAGTTTTCAAAATGTGAGTTTTAAGAAGATTGAGGCAGTTCAGAACTGGCCTAGACCCACTTCATCCCCGGAGACCGGAGTTTCTTGGGTTTGGCGGGTTATTACCGTCGGTTTGTGGAGGGGTTCTCATCTATAACAACCCCATTGACCAGGTTGACCCAGAAGGGTGCCCCGTTCAGATGGTCAGATGAGTGTGAGGCGAGCTTCCAGAAGCTTAAGACTGGTTTGACTATAGCACCAGTGTTGGTGTTGCCCACAGGTTCAAGATCTTATACGGTATATTGTTATGCATCTCGTGTTGGGCTCGGTGCAGTATTGATGCAAGATGGCAGAGTGATTTCATATGCGTCGTGGAAGTTGATTGTTCATGAAAATTACATTGTCCATGACTTGTGTAAAGACCCGTAAAATTTTTTCATTTTAAAATAATGCCCGAATGAGTCCCCGAGTTGTTTTTATGGTGGAATTCTTTTTTAAAACGGACCTAAATTGAGTAAAACGTACCTCGAGTATTAAAGAATAAATTTTTCCAGAAAGTAGGTGTTATGCGACGCACTATGCGATCGCATAACGTGTATGCAGACCGCATAATGGTCGCATACACGGGCAGATCACTGCCCCATTTGAGGTCAACTATGCGGACCAATGTGCGATCTCATTTCAGTTCTGCGGAATGCATATATGTCGCATTGTTGCCTTTGATTTTGGGAGGGAAGTTATGCGACGCATTATGCGATGGCATAACGTGTATGCGGACCGCACAATGGTCGCATACCTGGGCAGTGTGTTTTGAATTTTGGCCCATCTCGAGGGCCATTTTGCGGTCGATTCTGCGGACCGCATGTCAGGAATGCGATCGCATTCCTGACCGCATTCTTGTGTCGGGCCCTATTTTTCTAAATTTTAAAACCTGACCCCAGTTCATTAAAACACCCCTCCCTTTCATTTCTTAACCATTTCTGAACAAAATTAGAGAGAGGGGAGAGAGGGTTCTTGAGAGAGAAAGCTTCATCTTTATCAATTGGATTTTCAAAGTCACTCATGCGTGGAAATTTCGAGTAATCATCTTCTTCTTCATTCTACAGGTAAGAACCCCCAACCCTTTTTCCATTGGTTTTCAGGTTTTGAACAAAAAAGGGACTCTCATGAATTGATTCTTGAAAATATAAGTTGATACCTTGCATGCATGCTCATTTATGTCCATAATCTAGTAAGGGGAGAGGATTGGGGTAAAGTTCAAAAGAAGGGGTGGTGATCTAATGGGGTCACATAACATTCGATAAAATGCTTAAAAGAGTTCAAATTGTATGCATGATTTCCAATTCTGAGTTGAATATGTTTAATTGTGAACTAGATTGACGGTACTAGTCGGTTCGGTGATTTGTGAGTAAAAGTTAAAAAGGGATTTCGACCCCAGGTATGTATGTCTAACTTTAACCTTTGTAGAATCCTCTTGTTGGGTCCGAGTATACGGTATGAGTACCTTTTTTGAAAATATATGAACTGATTGTTCAAATGTGTTGAGACGTAAGATTCTATTCTCTGATCGTCCTAGTTGATTACTATACTACCGTGCTATATGAGATCGTGAAAGGTGTTTTGATGTGCCTATCCTATTATGTGCAAGGCTCGCAAAAGATTGAGGATACCGATATGAAAGTATGTGTTAATGAATGAAAGAATGTTAATGTGCCCAAGTGTGGGAATGTATATGATGGCTAAAAACCGTGTGTGGTAAGTAATGAAAAAGGGTATTTTGAAATGATGTAAGTGGGTTGAACGATTATGGTATCACTGTGTACATGAATTACTGCTTGGTGAGAGTCATTGTGCCTTGAGCTCAAATAGCGAATTGTTGATATGAACTTGTGTTCCTTGAAAGGAATAATTCTTGTGATTTGATTATTTGTGGTTGTTGTACGAAATATGATTGTCGGGTGGGATCGGGTTGCGCGCCGCAACATGACCTAATAAGGATAATGAGATGTGAGGTAATAAGGGTGGCCGAGGTAATAAGGGAGGCCGAGGTAATAAGGATGGAATGTGATCATTATCACTATCAAAATGAAAAATCCGGGAAACTCTTGAATATGGTGATGTTGAAAAGGAAAAAGGAGAGATTGTGAAACTTGTTGATTTTGGCTGTTTCTTTCCACGTGCATTGATTGATTGGTTCTATTACTGTCTCTTAATAATGTATTGTTTGATTGTACTTGGGATAAAGTTTGTTCATACATACTAGTACTATTCCACAGTACTAACGTCCCTTTTGCCGGGGGTGCTACATCTTTTTATATGGATGTAGGTGGGTCCATAGCAGGTTGCTCAGCTCGCCGTTAGTGGTGCTTTCTCCTCATCCTTTCTCAGCCATACTGAGCCCCACACCCTCTCGGGGCCATGTGTAGTTCATGCCATCTCCTTTTCAATATATTATGTATTGTAAGATATAGCCGGGGCCTTGTTGCCGACAAGTATTCTACAAACTCCTAGTACTCTTAGAGGCTCTGTAGACACAATGTGGGTAATGTACATGTGTATTTTGGATAGTAAGCGTACGGTTCGGAATCGTGGTCCACGTTTTTAATGTTGTATGAAATTTGTAAGCCTTGTATCATATGTTGGTAATGATAAAGAGTAGAAATGAATTCAAGTCGTAAGTTTATGCTTAAGTTTTAATTGCTAGTTCAAATGAGTAATGTATATTGATATCACGGGGTAGTACGTGGGATAGGTGAGGCAAATCCAGGTCCGCTTTACCGGGATCATCCGGTTAGGTGCCGGTCTCGTCCCTCGGTTTTGGTGCATGACAAACTTGGTATCAGAGCCTAAGGTTTTTTTTAAAGTTTCCTAAGATGTCTCGGAGTCGTGTCTAGTAGAGCCCTTATTATCGGTGTGTTGTGGACCACATCTATAATTAGGGGGCTACATGTACATTTAGGAAGCACCCTTTTCATTTTTATTCTATATCGTGCGGTGAAGTGGAAAGTGAAAATATCCTTGTCTAACTCGTGCATTGTTCCGAAATTTTCAGTGATGGCACCAAAGAAGAGAGCTCGACTTGGCCTAGAGGCCAATTCCACCCCAAGTGTGGCCGTGAATTCTGTACCTGATGGTGCGGGTGAGAGCGAATCCCCGACCTTGAATCCATCTGGCCTATCTATTCCAGATCAGAGTGCTCCTATTCCTGCTGCGGCAGAGGGTGCTAAAATCCCTCCCACCGATATTCCTGATCCTTCTTTGGTTCCAGCTCCAGGTCCCGGTACTTTCGATGGGGACCTCAGAGGAGCTATTCATATGTTGACCCAATTTGTGGCCGCTCAGGCCCAAATATTTCATGCTGCCCCTGCGTCATCTAGCGGACAGGGAGATTCCGCCGGTTCCAGAGTCAACCAGTTTCTGCGGTTGGCCTCTCCAGAGTTCTCAGGTAATGATCCAGAAACCGATCCGCAGGACTTTCTAGATGAAATGTACAAGACGCTTCGGGTTATGAAGGATACAAAGACAGAGGGGGTTGAGTTAGCATCTTACAGGTTGAGGGGAGCAGTGTATTCCTGGTTCGAGATGTGGGAGGATTCCCGTGGGGAGGGAAGTCCTCCGGCGAGATGGGATGAGTTCGTTGATGCTTTCATGAATCACTTCTTGCATGGCGAGACTATGGCAGCCCGTGCCATGGAGTTTGAGGTTCTCAAGCAGGGTAACATGAGTGTGTGGGAGTACCACATGGAGTTCGTGAGGTTGTCCAAGTACGCTCCTCAGTATGTATCAACTATGGATGCCAAAGTTCGACGGTTTGTTCAGGGCCTCAGTCCCTTGGTTGTGAATGAAGCTGCTACAACTGCCTTGAACTCAGACATGAATTGTGGTAAGATAGAGGGATTCGCCCAGACAATAGAGGCTAGAAAATTGAAGATAAGGTCAGAGAGGGAAAGTATAAACAGGGCTCGGTCAGTGGGCCACTCGGGGAGTTTAGTTGGAGGAGGGAGACCAGTTCAGGGGAGAGGACCATCAGGGCCATCCCAGTCTTATGCTCAGTCCTCATCCAGTGCACCGCCATCAGTGCACCGTTATTAGCAGAGCAGTCGCTGGGGACTAGGATCAGACAGTAGGAGACCCCATCAGTCCGGTCGTCCAGGAGGGAGTTCCAGCAGTAGAGGAGGGCTCCATGCTCTAAGTTTGGGAGGTTCATACCGCAAATTGTTACCTGGATATCCTGGTATGCTACGAGTGTGGGGTAAGAGGTCATATTCAGCGGGATTGCCGTGCACCCAGTCAGGGCATGGGTAGTGGTTCGCTCAGTCGTCCGGTTCTTCAGTCGCCGCATCTTCAGTGCGCCCCCCAGCTCTAGCAAGGCGTGGTGCAATTAGAGGTGGATCTCGTGGTAGAGGTGGACCCAGCCGGTTCTATGCTTTGAGTGGTCGCCAGAGTGCGGAGGCTTCCCCAGATGTTGTTACAGGTATTCTGGCCGTTCAAGCCCTTGATTGTTATGCTCTTATTGATCCGGGGTCCTCCTTGTCCTATGTTACCCCATTTATTGCTTCAAGTTTTGGGATAGAACCCGAACAACTCCATGAGCCGTTCTCTGTGTCGACTCCTATTGGTGATTCCATTACAGCCGCACGAGTCTATAGGAATTGTGTTGTCATGGTGTGTGGTCGAGATACCACGGCCGATCTTATCAAACTAGGGATGGTAGATTTCGATGTTATCATGGGAATGGATTGGCGTTACTCGTGCTTTGCAAAACTCGACTACCGAACCAGAATTATGAGACTAGAGTTTCCTAATGAGTCAGTTACTGAGTGGGAAGAGAATGGTGTGGTGCCAAATGGTAGGTTTATTTCCTACCTTAGGGCCTCGAAGATGATTAAAAAGGGGTGTGTTTATCATTTGGTCCGAGTTGCGGACACCACTTCAGAAGTGTCTGCCCCCGAGTCCGTCCCAGTCATGAATGAGTTTATTGAAGTATTTTCGGACGAGCTTCCAAGGATTCCGCCAGATAGAGAGATCGATTTCGGGATTGATGTATTTCCAGATACGTAACCAATATCTATTCCACCATACAGAATGGCGCCAGCAGAGTTGAGGGAGTTAAAGGAGCAGTTGAAATATTTATTAGAGAAGGGGTTCATTCGGCCGAGTGTGTCGCTGTGGGGCGCTCCGGTTCTTTTCGTCAGGAAGAAGGATGGGTCGCTTCGGATGTGTATTGATTATCGGCAGCTCAACAAAGTCACTATCAAAAACAAGTATCCATTGCCTCGGATAGATGATTTGTTCGACCAATTGCAGGGTGCGAGGTTTTTCTCCAAAATTGATTTACGGTCGGGGTATCACCAGTTGAAGATCAGAGAGCAGGATATTCCTAAGACCGCCTTCAGAACTCGTTATAGCCATTTTGAATTTTTGGTAATGTCCTTTGGACTGACCAATGCTCCAGCGGCTTTCATGGATCTTATGAATCGGGTTTTCAAACCGTTTCTTGACTCCTTCGTGATTGTTTTTATTGATGACATCCTTGTCTACTCGCGGAGTCGGGAGGATCATGCTAATCACCTCAAGGCAGCTCTGCAGACTCTTCATCAGCACCAATTGTATGCCAAGTTATCAAAATGTGAATTTTGGCTGGAGTCAGTCGCGTTTTTGGGTCATTTTGTTTCTAGAGAATGGATTATGGTTGATCCCAGAAGATCGCAGCGGTGAAGGATTGGCCTAGACCAACGACCCTGACAGAGACTCGCAGTTTCTTGGGGCTTGATGCGTGGCTAGAATTCATGGTTTAACAAGTTATATGCCTTACATTTTATGTGCGTTAATGATAAAAAATACACTTTTTATGTGCATAATGGAGTTTATTTCATGTGTAGGTGCATTGGAGATGGAAACCGAGCTAAATGGATGCATGAACGTCGAAAATATGATCAAGAGTCGAAAAGGAGTGACCCGGGCTACAGCCGGGCGTTTTGGCCTTAAAGCCAGGCCAACTCGGGCGTTAGTGGGGCGTTTGTCCCCTAAAGCCAGGGTCAACCTGGCGTTAGTGGGGCGTTAGAGCCCTAAAGCCAGGTCTGCCCTGGCTTTAAGGGGGCGTTTGAGCCCAAATGCCTGGGTCCCGAGGTCCGGTCAATCCCGAGTTTAAAGAGTTTTAAGTGTTTCCCAGTTGGAATAGAAGTCTCCGACATGTTTAGGGTTTATCCCAAACATATAAATAGACCCAAAAACACAACTTGAAGGGAGAGAAGCCATTTAAGAAAAGAACAACGTGTGGATTACTACTCAGTGAAGCAAACATTGATTTTCATAGCTTTTAC